>JADDOH010005471.1:0-51416 GCA_016648135.1 Agrypnia vestita
TTGGGACCCACCTCCTGCCTCAAATTTTCCCAATACATATCGTAACTATACGAAGGACTATTCAATTAAAAAAATAGAAAAACTTCAAAATATAATCGAAATTTTTAGTTACGAAAAATATCAATTTGTGACATTTTAATGGGAAGAATGCATTTGTTGCCTATTTCTTGTCATAACAGCAGGAACTCTTCACTTGCTTTTGTTGATATTTCAGTTGGTATGTTGTCTTAAATGTATGTATGTAATGGATTAAAAATCCAGTTCATCCTGCTGAACTTATTTATCTCTTCTTCGAAGTGGGCGTTTACGTTATTTTTCAAGTCTGTTAAATGAGTGGAAATTGTAGACACTACATTGATATCTGGTTGCACTTCGTTGTCTGTAATAACATTTTCAAAACAATCATACTTGCTTTCCTCGACACATTTCTTCAACGACTTAAGTTTCTTCATGAATGCTCACCATGTATGAATGACTCACCAGTGGGTCGCGATCCATAATTTGAGAAATACTGCCGTATTCTAAATACTTTTTATTTCCTAACATAATCAACTTTTATTTAAACTCGAATTAAATCGTTAAGGCTGGACATTCACTGCAAATATATATTTCGGCGTATTTTTATGAAAATGTGGGTTTTTATTATTTATTTATATCAGAATGTATATTCTAGACTGCAATTTTTTAGGACAATAACTTAGATAGAACCTTTTGTTAGTAAATAAAAGCAATAAACTGAACATTATTTACAATAATTAAGAAAATATAAGCATTAATCGACAGGCCGCGGCCAAAAAAATCGTTTTTAGTGTCTTAGGCGGAACAAAGTTTTTATGAATATTTATATTTACACAAAATATGTTTTTTATGCATATAAAGTTTGCTGCATTATCTAGAATCCGTACTTAGATAATTAAGAAATGTACAATATTTATAAAGTTATAATGTTTAAAATTTGCAAGAAATTTTTACTTTTTTTTGTTGATTTTAATGTGCTTTTTATTCATATAAAGAGATGATTTTAAACAGTATATTCTATTTATTTCCACATTTTGAGGCTTCACTAACTAATTAAAAGTTATTATTATTTAAAAATAAAAAATCACAATAAATGACGCGGCGGCCAACGGTATTCTGTTCTATAATTACGTCATTTATTGGCGCATTATTACATAATTTGGAATTTTTATTTTTAAATAATAATTAAGATGTCTTTATTATAGAAATTAACTAAAGAATTATAAAATCCCAAATTATGTAAAAGCAGTCACATTTTACTACGGTTTTGTAGTTTTTCTATGTTATTTCAACGCGATATCGTGTTCTAGCCGTTCATACTAGTTCTGACGCCATTGTTATTTCTTGCAAAATTATTTTAAAATTCAAGATTAATTGGTCCCGAGATCGAATTTATATATTTTTACATAGAATATATAATTATTAAAATAGGTTTTCTAATATTTCTAATATAAATTTTTACCTTCACCTTATTCCCTTCAGTCCCCCTCCCCTCAATATCTTTTTCAGTCTTCCCTTTTCTGTCTAATATACTTCCTAAATACTAACTTATCTACCTGTTCCAAACATTAATTGCCTACTATATATCAATACTCTGTATCAAGATGCATTTTTCGTAAACATTTGCACATTTATAATTATAACTTATAGAAATAAATTTTGTTTACACCACTTTTTTATTGAAAAAATCAACATGTTTTAGAACCCATGGCCCCTTCGTCAGGATAACAAATGTATACTAAACAAAATTAAATTTAAAAAACGAAGTATAGATAATCAAAATATTAAAAAGTTACATATGGAAAATGAATAATAATAAAGTACCTACTTAACATGAAAATAAATTTAAAAGACAAAAAGGACCTGGTTGTTTATAACTTTCAATTTACTATAAACCCTTTTTCCTATTTCCAAAATTTATAATTTATGAATCTGTGATTATGTATAATTTGTAAACCCTTATTAATAACAAAAGAATGATCCATAGCCAAAAGATGGTTAGAAAATTCAGAATAATTATTGCTATTGCAACACCTTAAGTGTTCCTTAGTTCCAACTTCAAAATTTCTACACGTTTTTCCTGTATAAAAATAATCATAATTATTACAAATCAATTTATAAACACCCGTGTTTACTGCTGTGTTTGAAGAAGAAATTTGCACGTTTATCTGAAATATCTTCTTTTATTCTTCTTCCCCCGTGCTTCATCCCAACCCACTGCCATCTTCGAACTTTGTCTCCTCATCTCCTCTCCTCATCCTAAGGCTATACGTTTTTCCATCCTGAATAACGTTTTATGTATCTAAGATATCTTCAATTTAGAATTATTTAAAATTTAATATCCGTAAATATATCCGTTGGTATAAGGGATAGAAGAAGAACTATTAACTAATTGAAAAGCTAAACTACTAAACGTACGTACTTTTAAACAGGTTATAGTAAGTTGCTACAATAATGCCGAATCTTCTAGAACATTACACGTCATGAAATATTTCGTGAAAACAAAATACGTAAGCATAATTTAACTTCTTATATATCTACATACATAATAATTCATTCTATAAATAAAATATTGGAAGAAGACTGACATTAAATACTCGAAAATACATATTTTGAGTAGGCTTTTGACCAATCAACTATGCTCCGAGAACACAATTACTGGATTTTTTACATTAATAATTATTCTTTTGTGTAAAAAATCAAGTCATTGTGTTCTCAGAGCATACTGTAATGAGATGCTAGAATTAAGATTGATTTGCGCACTATCTAAGTCTTTTTATTCTCTCGTCTTTGTACTACGGTAAGTAAAAAATAAATTTTCGGCAAAAAAATTTTTTAATCAATGACGAGTATAAAAAAAGATGAAAGTATGGTTAAAAGAAATTGATGCAGACATATAAAATAATGTACTAAAAAATAAAAATGACATAGAAATCTAAAAAAGTAAATAAATAGGAAAAACTTGTCCGTCTCAACACAGAAACCCCTAGTGAGGAGGACTAAAAACACAAACACCAGCAACCACTTATTGTACATACATTACATACATATACTTTAATCTGAATAGAAACTAATAAAAAAAAATTTAAGGCAAATTACAACCACAATAGTTGTAATGAATAAAGTAAGCGAGGTACATGTTATTATGTAAATAGTAAATACCATAGATATATACAACTTTCCAAATTTGATGGATGTGTGATTGATCATGGGTGGATTGGTTTGTTTTTGGAGCACACTGTAATGAGATGCTAGAATTCAGATTAATTTGTGCACTATCGAAGTCTCTTTTTTTCTTTTTAATTTTTATTAAATTTATACATATTTTCTATTGTAATAGATCATGCCAAGCCTTGTACAGCTTGTCGGCACTTTCTTTTCCATTTTCTTGCATAAACACATTGCATATTTAGTTATAGGTATAATTTACATAGGATAATATATATAGGATGTCCCGCATCTCGACGTCAAGCCGAAATCGGGTAATAGGCCAAGACATAATAGTTATCAGAAAAATATTTAAAAAAATCTAAGTCATGGGTTTTAAAAATTATAAGCATTTAAAAAAAAATCAAAAATATCTACACCCTGTGACGGTCTTTTGACTCCTGTTGCTACAAATCTTTATTTTTCTTATTTTTTTTTAATTATTATGTAATCCTGAATAATGCTTCTGTAAACTTTTGTTCAAAATTCAAAGCCAACTGCTCCAGCTTGGAAGAAAATGTCACTTTTTGACGAAACCAAGTATTCAAAATCAATACTTTGCCCAGTTTTAACTGACTGTTTTTTTAATTTATTTAAATATTTTTCTGATAACTATTATGACTTGGCCTATCAGCCGATTTCGGCTTGACGTCGAGATACGGGACACCATATATATAAAAGATACTAATATTATATGATCATAACAAGACTTAAAAATAAACTTAGTACTTAATGAGACTTGATAACCAATAGAAATAATAAAAAAAACATGAACATCAGTATGAATCACTGAGATCTATCGAAATCTCTGGAACACATTATTCATAATACTCTGGTATCATCTACAAACGTCAGGTTCAGTCTGGAAGCCTGGAAGGAATTTGTTTTATGTGTGCGTGTATCAAGCAATCAAATGTCTTTTGTGCAATCAACGCCGATTTATCGGTAGTGAAATCATAATTGTTTTGTTATTTCTTCTATTTTAAGGTGTAATTACTCTTGCTCTATTTTGAATACGACAAATATTTTTAAAATAGGTTAATTTTTAACTACATACTGCAAATTTTAGTATTTAATGCCTAATGGAGCCGTTCATACTTACACATATGTAAATCAATATAAATCACCATTATATAAAATCTGCACTTTAATTCGTTTATTCGATGAAACAATTAAACCCAGGATTCACAGTACCTGAATGAATTTATTTAAGAATGTATTTAAGGAAGAAGTGAATAAATATTTTACAATTAATATAAATTAACTTTGTTTAAACCGCTTATTTATTGAAAAAAAATCAACATGTTTCAAAGCCAATGGCTTCTTCATCAGGAAAAGAAAAATAATATTTAAAAATCGAAGTATAGATCAAAATATTAAAAAGTTATATATGGAAAATAATAATATAAAGTACCTAATTAATATGAAAATAAATTTAAAAGATAAATTTAGACCTGATTATTTATAATATTCAATTTACTATTTACACTCTTTCTTATTTCCAAAATTTCTAATTTGTCAAATTGTGATTCTGTAAAATTTGTATGTAAAATTTGTAAACCTTTATTAATATCAAAAGAATGATCCGTAGCCAAAAGATGGTTAGCAAATTCAGAATAATTATTATATAATATTTTGATCTATACTTCGATTTTTAAATATTATTTTTGTTTTGCTGATGAAGAAGCCATTGGCTTTGAAACATATTGATTTTTTTTCAATAAATAAGTGGTTTAAACAAAGTTAATTTATATTAATTATAATTATGTTACCACAAAATAAATTTGCTACATTTGAAGAAGAAAATATTTTACACTTTGTCTGGTTTACGTATTGCAATAAGAAAATATTTTTTTTTTATACAGAATATTTTGAGTATGTTTTTTGAGCAAATTTTTCAAGAACACAATACTAATATATATTATAGATGTCTCATAGAGACAAAACTATATTCTTTTTAGGTGTTCATAGGGCTTACGACCTATCGCACGGCTGGCTTAAGTGATCACTTTACACTATGTAACATTTCCACCCATGATAGACTACCACATCTATCAAATAAAGCCCTATGAACACTCAAAAAGGCTTCCATACCTACTTTCCCATATAAAAATATAGTTTCGTTTCTATGAGACATCTATAATATATTTCTTTAGAAAATTTTATCTTCTTAAGTATCTGAACTATTCTCAATTATCTGAGAATTTTTTAAAATTTCAGGTACATTCTAGAAACACCTTCTTGAACCGTATGTTCAAAGTCCTCTCCCCCCCAAGCTGCCTACGTATCCGCCACTCCCCCAATCGCCTACACACCTTGAAAGGCATCCATTGTGAAAATATTTCCTGTTGACGACCTCTATTGTGCTCTTACCTATCATCACAACAGGCATCTTCTGTATAAGGGTTTAACAGAGCTAGTCCTCAACATTTACTGGTAGATTCGTGCCTTAATTATGGGTCGAAAATATTGTCACTGCATTTTGTTATTCAAATAATTTACATTTTTTTATATATAACATATTTTAAACCCTTCGCTTAAAAGCTCGAAGAATTGCCCAGGAATAATAGAAAAATTGTTAATATTTTTCAAGAATAAAAATGAACTCGAACGTGTTTACAAAAAAAAACCAATCCATAAAAAACATGTTTTTATTATACTCTCTTTCTCATTGAATCGGGTTTCGTGCGTACTGCACGCGTTGGGGTCATTACTGATGTGTAATGATTCCAATTTGAAAAAATCATTAAAATTTCGAAATTTCAAAATTATACTATAATTGAGCCCTTGCCCGGAATAACGTTGTATCCAACAATACTCTTATTCCGAGAAAAAGTGAAAAAATGAAACCAGTTACAATTTATTACATTTTATATTTTGAATATAACAAACATATAATTCTTAACTAATCTCAATATGAAATAGGGAAAAAAGGCAATTAAATTTGAATCTATTGTAAAAAAACATGCTGAATCAGTGGAAAAACGTTGTATAAGAAATTTTCACAAACAACGTTATTCCGCAAAACGTTTTTTATATATTCTGCTTTACTTAATAATGATTTTTAAAAGCAGCATGCTCATCTAACATGAAATCACAAATGTCATCGAGGTCCTTGAGCTTAGCAGCCTTAATGGGAGTGGATTGGAATTCATTAAAGTTAGTTCCAGGCTCCCTAACTGCATGATTTTTTTCCATACGGTAGCTAATCTTCCCCTTGTTTCATAAAGAGTTGATAGAAGGCTATAGGAGGTCCATGATTCTAATTCTTTGTGGAAGATTCTAGCTCTGATTATTATGGGATCATCAGTAGGTAAAGAGCTTTTACGGAACGGTACGTCTCTCGTACATACTATTACCTATCTCCGTCTGTTTGCTGAATATGGCGTCGGACATTCAATTTCTCATGATTACTTTTTTTATTGTAATTCAGTAACCTGACTTTTGATTGAATATTTATATTGATATGAAAATTGTGGTAACATCCCGGATTTAAACATTTTTGGCTCAAATTCGACCCTACGAAAAAGAACGAGGAATTAAATAAACTTTTTGTATCGGTATTATTTTAAGTTACGATATAAAGAGCACTATAATGCCAGCATTATTATCAAAAATCATTTCAAATATCAATATGGATAAATCAATTGAGTAAAATTGGTTAACGTTCGACAAAATAATATTGTCACATATGAAATTACAATATCAATCAGAACTGCCAAATCGTATACAACGTTATTCCACAAACATGTTCCGGCGGGTCAATTGCAGGTTTGATAATATTTTTTCTGGATAAATACTCCTTTCCTGCATCCTTCAACTTATTGGCTTTGATATCTTTCCAGTTTAAAACATTAGATGTTCGTTTTCTCCCTTTATTCATGTGAATTAAACCACGCTCCACGATATTGACGCGCGGCGACGCCATTTTGAGAAACAATGTACAACGTTCTTCCACAAACCAATAACTTTAAAATGCAGCCAGAAGCCTAAATATTTTTTTCTTGACATATTATCTACCTTAAACGATGCATAATAACATACCCAACATAACTGCATCAATAACTCAAAATTGACAATTGTGTTGGATACAACGTTATTCCGGGCAAGGGCTCATTTAATTAATGTATATTATAGATATCTCAGAGACGAAACTGTATTTTTTATGGGAAAGTAGGTATAGAAGTGATTTGGGTGTACATAGGACTTATGACCTATCTTATGGTTGGCTAATATTTAAGGTAACCATTCAATCCATTTGATATTATTATGTATAATTAATTTTAATGCCATTGTGTAAACAAGTGGGTTGGGAATAGGTATTACCTTGGAAGCATCGGGTGCTCCGGCCACGCGAAGCTGGAAGGGTGATCCCGGCACATGTTCCCCGGCATACTTCACTGTAAGTTGGTGACGTCCCGCCTCTTGGGGCTTGACGTTCAGGGTGAATGTAGCGTCCCCGTGCTCGTACAACTCGCAGTACGCTACCTTCCGTGGACCTACACAAAGCGTACAGGTATTACGCACCGCTTCAAATGACAATGACAGGACAGGACTAGGTGAAGATTTTATAATGTTTACCCGTGCAGTGTGCAGTGAGCTCCCCAGGCCCGGCGCGCCGGGTGTCGATCCAGGAGCGGATCTCCCGCCCTACCACGCCCTGAGAGAGTCCCACGCCGGAGCAGGTCACGAGGGAGGCATCTGCGCCCCCTGACACCACTACCGACAGCGGGCAGCCTGCCAAGATAATTCATTTGAATACTCAATCTTCTATATTAATTTTAATCTTTATCAGTAAAATTACAGTACGATACACTCTAAAATTACAATATCAAAACACGTATCAATATCATGAGGAACAAAGATTATTTTCTCTGTGTTATGTCTTATGTCAGGTAATAAAAAGAGTACAATAATAAACAATAAATATATAATAACAAATAAATAAATAGTAAACAATAATACAATAAGAGTAGAATTGTTATTTCGATGACTTGTTTGTGTAAGATATCTTTTGATTTTTTCAATGGTGTTTTGCACCATTTGCACACAGCACACACAAATAAGCATGTTTGTCCTTGCTAATATGTTGATGAAGATTTTAAATATATTTGCTAATATGTTGATGAAGATTTTAAATATATTTGCTAATATTAGGTCCTTACATATGAAATTGATGTTTTGCCGTACTGGCAAATTTGATCTCAAATATCTTCTCTTTGGTTACGAATTCCAAATCCAAATTTATACAGCTATTTACTCATGTATTTGTGTTTTGAAAATTATAATTCATTTGTTTTTTCCTCAATTGTTTTTTTCTTTGCGTCACTCAGTTTACAAAATGAAAAACTTGAAATATCGCGTTATTTACGAGTACGAGTTCCACCGTGGCACCAGTGCTGCAGAAACGGCTCGAAGGATTAATGATGTGTATGGCGACGGTGCCGCAAAAGAAAACACAGTGCGTTTTTGGTTCCAACGTTTTCGTTCTGGAAATTTCGACCTGAAGAACAAGCCCCGTGGACGGCCGGAGACCAAAGTTGATAATGAAGAATTGAAGGCTATTGTGGAAGCGGATCCATCGCAAACCACATCCGAGTTAGCTGCAGGCTGCGGTGTTAGTAATAACACTGTTTTAATCCACTTGAAGCAAATTGGTAAGGTGAAAAAGCTTGAAAGGTGGGTACCTCACGAATTGAGTGAAGCAAATCAACAAACGCGCGTTGACTGCTGCGTTGCATTACTCAACCGGCACAATAATGAAGGGATTTTAAATCGAATCATTACCTGTGATGAAAAGTGGATCCTGTACGATAATCGAAAGCGCTCATCGCAATGTCTGAACCCTGCCGAACCAGCCAAACCATGCCCCAAGCGAAAATTGACTCCAAAAAAGTTACTTGTGAGCGTTTGGTGGACTAGTGCTGGTGTCGTTCACTACAGCTTTCTTAAATCTGGCCAGACGATTATGGCAGATTTCTATTGTCAGCAACTGCAAACCATGATGGAAAAGCTAGCTGCTAAACAACCGAGGCTGGTTAATCGCTCTAGGCCACTGCTGCTTCATGATAACGCTAGACCACACACTGCACAACAGACGGCTACCAAATTAGAGGAGCTTCAATTGGAATGTCTAAGACATCCACCGTACTCTCCGGACCTTGCCCCAACAGATTACCATTTTTTTCGAAATTTGGATAACTTCTTGCAAAGGAAAAAATTCAACTCCGATGGGGCAGTCCAAACCGCCTTCAAAGATTTTATTGATTCCCGTCCGAATGGTTTTTTTAGTAAAGGGATCGATGAACTACCTATAAGATGGCAAAAGTGCATAGATAGCAATAGTACATACTTTGATTAAATAAATATATTATAATAAAAAAAATCGGCTTTATGTTCCTCCCATACTAAACGCCAATTTCATATGTAAGGACCTAATATTTTGAGTTTGTCCAAATTTTTCAGAGCAGTACTAGATTTTGTTCCAGGGACATCATTAATTAAGATATATGATTATTACAACATACATATGAAACAGGTTGTAAAATTTAAATTTACAACTTCCAAAACTTTGATAGTCTTGGTATTCTACCATGGATGGAAATGGTGAACGTTACATTGTGTAAAGTGATCACTAAAGCCAGTCGTACGATAAGTCGTAAGCCCTATGAACAACCAAAGACTTCCATACATACTTTCCCATAAAAAATATACTTTCGTCTCTATGAGACATAATATATATTTATTATATTATTATTTAAGGACAACTAAGTAATGTAATATAAAGTATACTGTAATGTATTCAAACTGCTAATGCAGGTTTGCAAGATATCTGTTATAATTAAAAAAATAGATAATAAAAAAAAAATGATTATCAGTCAAATGATTTCGAAGGCATGTTTGTGTGTTTTAGAAGCATTTTAAAAAAAATATATATTTTAAAAACTCCGCTCTGGCAGTATCAGTAATTATCAGTAACAAAAACATTTATTTAAATTACGTCTTGATTTTAATCCCCTCTCTTGCTAAAAGAGTTTAGTAAGTTTTCTAATGCTGTACAAATACTGTATGTTAGTGAGTATTTCACCATCGGATTGTCTCTCGTACACCACGTATGGCTATGTGGAATTGCCTGTGGGTTTGTAGAAACAATGACGGTCATTTAAATCAGCCATCCCACCGCACGGTGAAATGAAATATCTGGATGAAACAAGATTATAAAGGATTCGCGTACCGGACTTGCGTAAAAGTCTCAAACAGTTTCCAGAATTTGGATGGAGAATGTATTCCGCAACGGCGCTTATTGTTCGGTGTGAAATATTCCTTTGCAGCTCGTTCAGGTATGGGAGTACTTGTGTGTCCATTTTTGCATTTGTAAACAATCTGATACCTCTCGGAGGGCGCTGCGCCCCCTGGACGCCCGCTACCCCCTCTCCTGCCCTCCCGTGGAAGTATTCACGGTTTCTGCGCTCACTAAGTAATGCGAATAAATTTTTGTAATCCTCTTAAGCCTCCAATCCTTACTGTTTGTTTAAAATCGCAAAACCCCTACACTAGTGGAATGCCGCTAAAGGATTCCGGGTTGTTTATTAAAAGCTCTTAGCTAATCAATTATTTGGGTTTATGTTTATTAATGAATTCTCGAGTGCATTATCCATAATAAATAAACAATTTTAGTTACCGGTTCATATTTAAAATTGTTTGACTTCTGTTATTGAGAGTATTTCTGCAAACAAGATTCAACCTATACGACGTAGTTATGTAGATAGTTATTAATAAAATATTACCATCTAAAGTTACTCCATATATTTATTAGGAAATATTTATAGTCATAGTGCGTTTACGCGATATTTTACTGTCTTGCTTAAAACGGTCTAATGAGGCCCTGCTAAAAAGTGTTTTTGGCCAATTTGATCGTGGACCTTTTCAATAAAATACAAAATTGTGGGTAGGATCTCATGTGATACCACGTAATAATATCATGGAGATAACAATTGAAAATCAATATTTTGAAAATTTTTCATTTAAAAATAAAATTAGTGTAATAAAAACAATGTATCATTATGGTATCGTGGGTTAAAATAATATAATAAACACTATTCACATATTGTTGATGCTATCTATACAAAGCATTATTTTACAAATCAGGACTTCCTGAAAATCTATTCAAATAATTTTTAATAGTGTTACAGGTTACTTTTGTGGTCATGGCACTCCAAGAATGTGTTGTGTGCTAATACAAAAATAGATTTGAGTTAGTGACAGCTATTTGAGAAAGAGTTATATGTATCGCTAAATTCGATAATAATTAGACAGTTATGCACAACATATTTGACGTCAGTGATGCAAAGTATCAGTTATACACCATGCGCAGTATATTGTTGTTTAAAATATATATAAATTTAAATCATTGATGATAATTATTAAACCATTTTTAATATTTTACGAAATTCGGTTATCAACCGAAATATAATAAAATATACAGTTTGCTTAAGGAAAAATTATTTTCTAAGGCAATCAATGTATGCGGTCTAAAGCAAATTTAAGCGGTATCTAAATCATCAATTTCTAAATCAGGACTATATTATTTTTAGGATAATTGTAGCCTTTATTTTTAATTTTCATTCAGCTTATTTGCATTCTTCATATTGAACGACATTGCATCGTTCATTTTTAAACCTTTGTAGGTACATTAAACAATTTTGTGTATTAAATTTTTTCTTATATGGTCTTATTCTATTCCTATTTCTAGATTTATAATTGAATTTTTTTTTAATATTTTGGAAATTTGTTATTAAAATCTTTGTGTATAGATATGATAACATTTGATCGGCGGCAGTTGTATTGGTCTATGAGAACTGTTCATTTTGACCCTAAACTTTTAGATTACTTGTATTCCAGAAAAATAAACGTATTTTTTAAAGTCAGAAAATAAAACAGACAAACATATTCAAAGGTTTTTGAGATTCTTTGCACACAAAATGCGAAGTTGATAATAATATAAGCTATTTAAAATTTGAAAATATACCACTTATTAAAGACTACGTAGGTTATACTCGTAAATCTCAATTTTTTCTTAATATCAAATGGCTAACATACTAAAATTGGTAGCGAAGATACCCATCATGGAAAAGTTTCGTGTATGTTCCCAAAGGTAACCAAATGTTTTTTTATATGGACAATTTATTTTCCGTATATTTTTTAATTAATTCATTTTGAAAATAAATATTTACAAAATTCAAAAACTACCAAAAGCATAGTTTGTGCTTGAATTTTATTGAAACCGGAAATCCGTCTTCAATTAGTAAATACTCAATAGTTCATTACTCTGTTTATTCAATATTATGGTACAAGAATAATGTCTCATTTTGTAAATTGAATCTGGTTCTCTCGCAGTCACCCTGTAATATTAGGTTAGCAGTAAACTGCCGCGCGGAAAACTACCACTCCCAATAACTGTCAACATAAACTCTCAATTTCTTAGACCATATACCGGGTGATTCAAAACCTTAACACAGCCAGCCGACACATTCCCGCACGGCGTGTAAGCTGGATCACGCTCATTTTTAAGTAACCGTTCGATACGAAGTTTACTGGATTTTTCCACTCAGATATATTTCTTTGCAGAGCCATTTGACAAGAGTATTGTGCGACTCTTGCAAACGAATTACGCTAGATAAAATTGGAACGTAGGTCAAAGCAATTCCGGATAAGTAAAAATGATTTAAAATAAACAATAATGCAGGTGTAAAATACTTTTAGACTTTGAGTATAACATTTAAATAAAAATAAAATTGAAAATCGTTCGTGAAGATGATTGTGTCATATATGCTTCGTCTTGTTCTTATATTTCATTCCCTTTCTTTTAATCGGGACAACACTCTTAAATTGCTCTGATGATTATTAATCATTTTTATTCATTTTTTCTCTTTTCAGTCTCTTCATTTGTCTTTTCCACGTACTTCTGGGTCATATTACAGGTCTTCATTTATCTGGTAGTAACTCTAACTTAGAGAGCAGCAGCGGGTTCTTCTAAGGTTCTTCTAAGGCACAAGGTACTTCATCTCTGCAATCAGAATTCTTCATTGATATCTCTTGGACAGGATCCAATATTTTTAGTTACCCACTATGAGTCAACGGGACAAAAGAGTTTTTGCTTTCAATAAATAGATACGGGATCTGATTCTTGAAATTTGATAACTGTTTTGTGCGGCGAAATGGTGAGTAAAGAAATGCCCATTAGCCATGCGATGTTCGTTAAATTGGGTGAAAAACGTAAAATATGTTACCTCTACTCACGTAGAGGTTTATATTTTAGTTTGTGTTTTTCATCCAATTTAATGATCATCATGTATAATCTCAACAATGCTAAATTCATCTATAATATAGTCATAATATAGTCAAGATGATTCGGGAATTCAAACAAGTCAATTGTACATCGGCGATAGCTGAAAAAATACGCAGTATATTGATGAACGACCGATAACTGATCGGGCAGTTAGAAATTAGTTTATCGAATTTATTCCAGGCTGGTTGCCTTTCCGACATTGATGACGATATTTTAAATGCAATATTGGAACAAAACATACGTCAATCAATAAGGGAAATATTTTATTTATTTTTTTATTTATTTATTTAAAAATCCTTGTTTATAAATAAGATACTTAATACTAATTTAACAATAAAACATAAGATAAAACATAAGATAATTTACACATTTTTTTGTTTTGTTTAATTTGTGGATTATGCCACTCTACTAGGCTACGCCTGTCCCAGAGTGGCGTTATAGCACACAATTATAATATTTTTTCGAGTTCGTCAGTAGTATTTATTTTCATAAGGTAGTTATTATGTATCTATAGAGTATCAAGTGGAATGTTAGTGAAAGTTGAGTTAGTCATAAGTCCAAGTGTAAATATGTGTAGAATAATTGTTTAATGTAAAAAGGGTTAAAGTTTTGTTTAAGATTATTTTTTTATTTTCCTTAATTAATTAATTAATTTATATAGGTATATATTTTTATTTAAAAACATTATTACGCAATTACAGTAAGTAAATTTTCAGTTGCTGTTCTACCTTTGGAGGTAAGCCAGTTGTTTGCTAAGGCTTTTATTTTATTAATTGAGTATATTCTGATTTCCGGGAAGTCTGTTTTAAATATGTTAAATATTTTAGGCCCTATGTATGAGTAATTTTTCTGTCCATGTGTTGTCTTAGTTTTTGGTATTTCGTCAAGGTTTCGTAGTGCTTGTCTAGTATTATGTGAATGCGAGTTACTGGTTGCTGTTAGGTGGCGGAAAGACTTTTCACATTACATAGATCAATATAATTTTGGTATTTTACGAAAGCTAAATAAACGTTTGATAGATATTTATGACTCGACCTTATGGTAAATTGGTCATGTGTTGAATTTTAAAGTTTCGTTGAAGCGACCGCGTATCCAATGTCGCAGTTCTACATTACTCAAGTGTCGGTCTATCTAAAATACGGTTGTGGAGGCGATACTGAAATGAATCAGATACCTGACACACGTGGGTGATCAGCCTTTAGAAAAGTGTCATTTACGGGGAGATTTTGGGCAGGTTTTGAGGGAGAGTTAAAGCAAAGAAAGAAAATAATTTTCGAAATTTTCTTGTGTAACTTTGTGAAAGGCCATTTTAAAAATATCTTAAAAAATGACAACTTTGTTTTCTTTCGCTATTTATTTATAACGATTAGAAAAGTTTTTGATTCTAACGAGTCATCTTCACTAACGTTAATAATAGTAAATTTAAGACTTAAGGAAGGCGTGAGGAATGGGGTGGAGATTATATGGTGTTTGTATATTGATACATTTTTTCTACTATTAATTATGTTTTCTTAAATATCTAGTTTCTTTCCCTTTTTACATATATTTATAAAATCTACGCTAATACTATCGTAACGACGCTTCTCGCATTGTTTGCCATTTCTGAATTGATTGTAAAAAAAATTATTCCCCTCAAGGGTTTTTCGATCCTTCTCTCTTCTTTCCTTCCCGTTTTTTAAATGTATGACGCGTTACAATCTTTACAATTTATTTCATAGACTCCCCTATTTTCTAATTTATTAAATAAGTAGATATTATATTAGGTCCTTACATATGAAAATGGCGTTTAGTATGGGAGGAACATAAAGCCGACTTTTTTTTTATTATAATATATTTATTTAATCAAAGTATGTACCATTGCTATCTATGCACTTTTGCCATCTCATACGTAGTTCATCGATCCCTTTACTAAAAAAACCATTCGGACGGGAATCAATAAAATCTTTGAAGGCGGTTTGGACTGCCCCATCGGAGTTGAATATTTTCCTTTGCAAAAAGTTATCCAAATTTCGAAAAAAATGGTAATCTGTTGGGGCAAGGTCCGGAGAGTACGGTGGATGTCTTAGACATTCCAATTGAAGCTCCTCTAATTTGGTAGCCGTCTGTTGTGCAGTGTGTGGTCTAGCGTTATCATGAAGCAGCAGTGGCCTAGAGCGATTAACCAGCCTCGGTTGTTTAGCAGCTAGCTTTTCCATCATGGTTTGCCGTTGCTGACAATAAACATCTGCCGTAATCGTCTGGCCAGATTTAAGAAAGCTGTAGTGAACGACACCAGCACTAGTCCACCAAACGCTCACAAGTAACTTTTTTGGAGTCAATTTTTCTTTGGGGGGGCCTGGTTGTTGGCTGGTTTCGGCAGGGTTCACCTTGGCGATTAGCACTCCGATTATCGTACAGGACTCCACTTTTCATCACAGGTAAGATTCGATTAAAATCCCCTTCATTATTGTGCCGGTGTGAGTATCTGCACGCAGCAGCAACGCGCGTTGGTTGAATTGCTTCACTTAATTTTTGAGTACCCACCTTCAAGCTTTTTTTCACATTCCATTTGCTTCGAGTGGTCAAACAGTTTAATCACTACACACCGCAACATCCCTGCAGCTAACTCGGATGTATTTGCGATGGATTCCGCTTCCACAATAGCCTTCAATTCTTCTTCATTAATCACGATGGGTCTCCGGCCGTCCACGGGGCTTGTTCTGCAGGTCGAAATTTCCAGAACGAAAACGTTGGAACCAAAAACGCACTGTGTTTTCTTTTGCGGCAACGTCGCCATACACATCATTAATCCTTCGAGCCGTTTCTGCAGCACTGGTGCCACGGTGGAACTCGTACTCGTAAATAACGCGATATTTCAAGTTTTTCATTTTGTAAACTGAGTGACGCAAAGAAAAAAACAATTGAGGAAAAAACAAATGAATTATAATTTTCAAAACATAAATACACGAGTAAATAGCTGTATAAATTTGGATTTGGAATTCCTAACCAAAGAGAAGATATTTGAAATCAAATTTGCCAGTACGGCAAAACGCCAATTTCATATGTAAGGACCTAATAATAATGTGTTGGTTGAATTTTTATATGATTTTTATGCAATGTTTCTTATCAAATTTAATTATGACATTGGATTAAAGTCAAATGTACCTAGATCCGTTGAATTGCAATTCTAGGTGTATCTTGAAAAAATTTAAATGCTTGATAACCATTCCTCCCACAAAGCCCGAAAAAGCATTTCCTGCTGCGTTTTTTATCGGTCGTAAATTGAGAAATCGTCTCGGTAATTTGAGTACCGATAATTTCTCAGGCTGAGAACATATTATTTACAAAATTCTAAAAATAAGACAACGAAATCTTATTAATTCCCTGCGTATTATATCAGAGGTGGAGGGTTGGGGTAAATAGTGAGGGGAGAAATGTCACCTATGTTACCCACCGGTTTCCTAAGAATACGTGTCAAAATTTGAGTCAGATAGGTAGAACAGTCTATATTTGTACAGAAAATATATCTGGGGGAGGGGATGGGGTAGAGATGGAAGGGGAAATATTACCCATCTAGTCCTAAAGAGTAGAAAAGTAAAGTTTGCAAATTTTGAATCTGATCAGATTTACAGATTTGATACAGATACAGATCCGAACGGTACAGATTTACATTGACAATATATCAGAGGAAGGGGAATGGGTAAAAGGAGAGGAAGGTCTCCTTTTTGTGTACAAAAACTAGTTTAAAATTTAAAAAATATTTAAATACTAGCTGTTCATACCCGGCGCTGCACGGATTAAGTGGAAAATAAATTTGTGGGGGGAAAAAAGCTTCCATTGTTTTGCAAAGCCTCTAACTAAAACAATGTTTCCATTTATTCAAAGCTGGGATGAATATGAATACGTCTAGGGAAAAAATATGACTTATTTTATCCGTCGGGAATATGTATGCAAAATTTGGGTCCAATCGATGAAGCGGTGTAGATTTGTACAGAAAATAGATCTGGGTCTTACTCATCACCTTCTTCAGATCTAGGGGGAAGAGGAAATATCGCCTATATTACCCGACTGGTCCTAAAGAATAAGTATACTAAATTTAGGTCAGATCGAACAAAAGGAACAGATTTGCATGGAAAATATATCAGAGGAGGGAGGTGGGGTAAACGGTGGGAAGGGAAATGTCGCCTATGTTACCCGGCGGGTCCTAAAGACTAAGTTTCCAAATTGTGGGTCCGATCGGTCGACCGGTACAGATTTTAATCGTAAATATATTGGGGGGATGGGAAGGGGTAAAAGGGGAGGGGGGAAATATCCCCTATGTTACCCGCCAAGTCTTAAATAATAAATTTCCAAATTTTCTGTCGGATCGGTCGAACGGTACAGATTTGTATTGAACATATATCATGGGGATGAGGAAGGGGTAAAAAGGGAGGGGGGGGGGAAGGAAATGTCACTTATGTTACCCGCCGGGTTCTACAGCATAAGTATGCATAATGTGAGCCGAATCGGACAAACGGTGTAGATTTGTAAAGAGATGAGAGACAGACAGACATTGAGTTTTATCGGTATAGATTTGTAGAAGTATTTTGTTATTGTGTTTAATATTGCAATGCAATTTTCATGGTTGTTATGAACCTTAGTACAATGTCGTTTAAAACGATAAGCTCGGAAGTATCAAAATTGAAAATTAATCATATACAGTACCTATGCACAAATGTCCTTTATTTTGAAATATCGCGATAATATGATAAGGCTGCACTTTCTCATCGGTTCAAACGTTTTATTTAAGCAAAGACAACCGAATGTAATAAAAAAATTGAATTTGAAAAATGTTATACCTACCTGTCTAAATATTTACCAATATTGAAAGGGTAGCGGCGCCCTTTTTTTCAAATAATTTGTGCGAATTCGAATGCAACGTTGTGTCAAAAAGAACTTTAGGAGACATAAGATTTTCGACAATCGAAAATTTACTTATTTTTATTTATATAAATAAATAGTATGTATATAAAAACAAATTGGGTATACAAAAATATCCTCGTATTCGAATGAAACGTTGTGCCAAAATTTCAAAACAATCGGTGAAGAACTTTCAGGGATTATCGATTTTTTGCAAACGAACATTTACATTTTTATTTATATAGATAAATACCCCATAGATATTTATAATATATAAATTATTATTTTTATAGGATTTGTTATAGTTTTACTGCAGTGGTAACACGAAGATGCCTAATGAGGTAGAGAGTGGAAGGATTCCTACTCTTATTCGCATTATTATATTATTCTAATCTTATTGGATTGTGAGGTAAGTAAATATAAGAAAGATGCGAAGTAAATAGGTATATGAAAACTAAAATATAGTACACTGAAGTTTATTGAACAAAATTATTAGTTTACACGATCAATACTCGCCAATAGCTCAACAATCAAACATGGAATCTGATGGTTGTAGCACTAATATAAAGCGCCAAGATCTTACTGTAATTCTGGATGACCATAGGTGTAAAAAAAAAATTTAATTTAATTTTTTAATATATTAATCACGACAATGCGTTTCAATGCTGAAGAATATGAATTACAGTGACGAGGATTGTCAGGCGGCGTTTCAGATGCTGTGACTACTCAACCTGCTTTGTATCCTGATTAATTTGATAAACAAAGTTGTTCTGCTGCACTGAATCCTGTTGGAGTATCCTTGTCCTCCACTGAACAAGGTAGTGTGGGGCTTTTCTGAAGTGTCGAAATATCAGGTTCCCAATGAACTTTGTCTCAACCACGTTTCCTCATATTTGTTCTCCTATTTCTGAACGCTGAATATCCTCCGCGCCATTTTAACCGTATCGCGAGAACACCGATGGAATCTGGAGCAAAATACCAATCTTACATTTTGCGGTGAGGTTTTCAGCGATGGATAACTGTCTATTTTGAAAATATAATCAAAATAAATATTTTAAATGTATTTAAAATAGAGCAACGTGGAAAGAAAATATGTCATATGAATATTATCTATCCATTATACGAGTAGCTTGATGGTGTAGTGACTCTCGCTTAGTGATCCAGTGGCCTCTGGTTCAAGGATACCAGCAAGTGTGTTCGTCCTATTTTCAATTCTAAGCTTTCAGCTTCATTTGGAAATTATAAAGATATCGATGCGACGTATATTTCGTGTTCGCATATCTAGTTTAAAACAAAGCAAATAAAATCTGAGTAGGAATTCTGTAATTCTGCAAGTAGGATTGACTTATTTGGTGGTTAAAAGAGTTTAAATTTTGGTCTCTATTACCAAAGATGGGTGTTTAAGTAAAAAGTTTAAAATATTGTGTATACTTTACCTACTTTGATTATAAAGCGAAAAGTTTGTGCGAAGAAGCGTAAATTGGCAGTTTGGCGACATGATGCTTACATTTCTTATTTCTAGATCAAGGCGACGAATTCTCAGCTCTCAATATCATTTACTTTATCAGCTTTGGTGTTTTCAAGTTTATTATACTGTCGAAAAGTAAGCAAAGCTTCGTCGGCGGGAGGATATGGAGAGTATTATTGAATAACAAGCACCGAAAAATCTCTGCTGAATTCCGGAACAATAGTAGGTAGGCAAAAATTAAGGTGGAGCGACATGTCCCCAATGTCCTCAAAGAACTGGAGAGGGTTGGCACAAGACGAGTGTACAAGGCTCTTGAGAAGGTTAAGACCCATCAGAGGTGTACAACCAAGAGTGATCATGATGATGACTTTGTATTGTGGGGCGTGGTGTGACTTTATCAAATCCAACTAACCTCAACTTAAAAAATATAAAAAATGTAAAAAAAAGGTGTCTGTACCCATCTTGTACACAGTTACCTTCTGTGAAGTTATCCTGTATGCATTTGTCTGGTCATCACTTAATTAAGTTTAAAATTAGGAATATTCGTAATTGGTACACGAAATTACCGGCGAAGTACCACAGTGCGAGTCAGTTATTCAACAAAGATAGATGTGAAAATAAGATGCGTGTCATGATTTTTTTTTTTTTTTGAGTTTGTTCAAATCTTTCAGAACAGTGCTGGATTTATGTCACAGAGACATTATTAATCAATTAGTGTATATTATAGATATCTCACAGAGACGAAACTGTATTAATTATGGGAAAGTAGGTATAGAAGTCATTTGGGTGTAACAGGACTTATGACCTGTCTTTTTATGGTTGGCTGGCTTAAGTGATCACTTTACACAATTGTAACATTCGCCATTTCCACCCATGATATGGGTGGATGGGTGATATGGGTGGAAATGGCGAATCATGGGTGGAAATGGCGAATGTTACAATTGTGTAAAGTGATCACTTAAGCCAACCATAAAAAGACAGGTCATAAGTCCTGTTACACCCAAATGACTTCTATACCTACTTTCCCATAATTAATACAGTTTCGTCTCTGTGAGATATCTATAATATACACGTGTCATGATTGATCAGAAAACTAGTTCCTGACCACTGTCCAGTGACCACCGCAGTACCGAACATCGCGAAAGTGTGATACTCGATATGGGAGCTCCCACCAGTACAAAAATATCCGGACCAACATTTAAGTGAAAACCGATGGGACTGAAAGTACCCAGTAAGAAAGAAGCGTCGCTTTCAACCATATTAGTTGCAATCCCAAAAAACTAACTCATAAACATTGCATTATTATTTAATTTATAGCCGTTTCTAAACATAAACTTATCTATACACATATGATTTTATGTTTATGATATACATATAAAATATTAATAGAAATAAAAAGAAAACGCATTGCATAAAACCCTATTAATTATTATTAGGTGATGTTTAAATAGCAAATAACTATTTCAAATTCTCTAATCGTATTTTGAAAACAAAATTTTTAATATTAACAATTTGGTTCGAAATTTTACAGATAAATAAGAAAGATTTACACTTAGAAATTACAAATTAGTGTTAGTGGCAAATTAAATATTATTAATAAACAAATCCTTTTTGAAAAACGTTTTAAATTTGTTTTTATATTGGTTTCTTATTAGTTATTTAATTCCCATGTATTAATTTTTTATTTTTGTCGATGTATATACATTCAATTTAAATTTTTTGTATACGTTGTATCATGATGAAGGGACCATTGGTCCCGAAACAATAAATATTGGTTTTATACAAAGTTTTTTCTTTAAATAATTTTACCCCTACAGTTTTTTGGTATATTGAAGAAGTGGTAAAATACTCGATAAGTTCTAATAGAAAAGACGCGGAAACAAAATTCCTAAAAAGTTACTAATTAAACATTATAAAACAAAAGCACATGAAGCGTAAAGAGAAGAAAATATAAGATTTTTGCAATAGAATACTGGTTTGTAATAAAAATGGCAAAAGAAGAGTTAAAAAAATGAAACTCAATCATAAGTTTTATCAAATCATAATCAAACGCAACAAGAAAATTGACTGTTCGAAGAATATTTTTTCTTCTTCTGTATGAAGGCTTGAACTTTGTGGTGACATTATTATTAAAATAAAACACAAATTACTTTGTTTTCACCACTATATTAGATTAAAAAATCTACATGTTTCGAGAACAATGTTCTCTTCATCAGGATTATTGTGTACTAATCTTAAAAGTTGAAACAAGCAAATATGTTACGGTGAAGGAGCGGTTGAGGGGGTTGGTGAGGGGAGGGGGGGGGGTTCGAGGTGTTGATTATTATGGGTCATTTGGAATGTTAAGTGGAAAAATATTCAAAATAGGATTATGCAAAAATTATATACACAGGCTTAAAATTTTTACATTTCAACTATAAGATACCTCAAATAAATAATTTAGAAATACTCGAAATTAGGAAAAATGTTAATATTAAGTCTAATATAATAAATACACAGACGAAATTTTTGCTCCTTCACCGTAACATATTTGCTTGTTTCAACTTTTAAGATTAGTACACAATAATCCTGATGAAGAGAACATTGTTCTCGAAACATGTAGATTTTTTAATCTAATATAGTGGTGAAAACAAAGTAATTTGTGTTTTATTTTAAGAAAATTGACTTGTGTGAAATTATCTTATTTGATATTGACGTTTAAATAATCACATATTTTATTAATAAAAACGTACAAATGAGTATTGATGTAGATTATTATTAGCATGAAAGTCGTATTTGACAGTTTGGTAAAATATTTTTTATCGGTAAAATAAACGTAGATAGTAAAATAAAACTGTAAAATATTGTACGGAAGGTTTGTGGTTAAAATATTACGTTATTATTATTATTATTATGGAAAATAGCTGTTATTTTTATATTTAATGGTATGGGATTTAAAAAAAGATTTAGTAGGTGCGTATGAGATATAGGAGATACTGCATATAAATACTGAAAGCTTATTATGTGCTTTGTCAGTTATGGAATCGATGTGCTCACCGTGAAATAAAACCTTTTTGTCCATTTACGCACCCAAATCTCTTAAAGTTTCCGAGCGTAATTCAACTGTAATATATGGGAAGAAGGGATTTTGTACTCGTAGGTACTGGCGGGGGGATTGGAAGCTATTATCTCAGTAGAAAGACGTTCATTAATATTATGTATTTGTTTATGGTGGTCCTAAAGGATTCTTTGGATCATTAAGATGATATATGTATTGTACAACGACCTCGTAGCCGAATGTGATGGACACAAGATATGTAGATATGTCGCTGTAAACTGGTAAATAATACACGGAAGTAGGTATGTTGAAGTAGTCCGTGAACATATTTTGAATGAATATGTGTTCATGATGTTCAAAATTGATTTAATCGGTTTAACAAATATTTTTATTTAATTACGATTTTAAATTAGTTACGAAACGTCGATATAATTTTTTTTTTCAGATTGTGTCGATGTTTCGTAACTGATTTTTCGCAATTTGACGTAATCCGTAAACTAGACAGCAGTATAATCTCATTTAACCATCATCGATACAATCAGATACAAATCTCAAATAACTTTTTTATATAACCGTTTAACATAAGCTTTCGACCGCTGTCCAAACCTCTACGGTGGGAAATTAATTTCACCCACGAAGTGTCACTCCAAAACACGTCTTTTCAGGCCGATAGATCAGTGCTAAATTAAAGTTTCTATGTTTGTATTTTCTTACTCTGTGAGTAAATATGCTGTTTACGGCCTTAATTAAAAAAATAATAAATAAAAATCTGTGCGGCTACTAGTGTTTTTCACGGTTTGGAGAAATATGCTTCTTAATTGTCTTTTTTACTCCCGTTCTTTTAACTTGTAGCGTCTGTCTGCCGAAAAAACTTTGGATCGATTTTTAACCATTTTCCTGTGATCCAATCGAGCTGAAACTTAACAGGCAGACTCGCGGCGACGATAAAAATGATCTAACAAATTTTTCGTTTAAAAAATTTAATAGTTATAGTATAATTTTAGATTTTTCGTAATTTTTTATTACTCCCTCTCGTAGCGTCGCCCGACTCAAGCCCGACGCCTGGGGTAGGCGCGAAACCTGTTTAAACTAGTAAATGATAAAGAAAGTACAATGAAAACTTGGTTTTTATGGGTTAGTTTTTAATAGGTGTATTAGGGTGAGGTCTATTATTACCGTGTGTTTATGAAGAATTTGAAATTTCGATTTATTTTCATGTGTTGAGCCAGATGATCAGCAATCTAATGCTGTCATCTCTGTTGTTAATGCTGTAGTGTGGTCTTTTGTAGTTTTCAATCGCTTCTCTATAGATCTTTGCCGTTTTTATTTCATCATAATTCGTTTTATTTAGTCTAGGAACCTTGGATGCTCCATCTAAGTCGATCTTATGACCTTCTGTAAAAGCATGCTACGCCAGAGATAACACGAACTCTTTGTTTGAACATTCTGATGGTTCACCTCTTAACTTCACTGTCATAAATGTATAATTAGGAAATAAAATAGATTTGTTAACACAAGTTTCTCTTAAATGTAGGTATGCCTACATACGTGTACAAATTCTGTACTCATTGTCTAGTCTATAAAGCTTGGGCAGTAGTGAATTAGATGGGAACATTAATGCCTAAATTTAGGACTATTACAGTCAAGCATATCACTTCAATGTTAAGGTTAGATTTTTTATTACCCTTCACGCGAATAAAAAGAGAAGATAATTATTTTTAAAGATTTTATATTATTATTTTATTTTAAAGATTATATTTACAAGATTTAAATCAAAATTCAAACTTACCTGAGAAAACCAACAGCAGTTAGTTCTATATAGGCGTGATTCAATGTATATTGTTGGTTTTGTATGTGAAACTGTTCTACAATATGTAAGGATGACATTCATCCGAATTTTTAACATATACACTAGAACACGCCTGAAAATAATTAAAGTTTTTAACTCCTTTTTAGACTATTTTCATATATACAGAATATTTTAGAATATTAAAATTTTTCAAGAACACAATGGTGAATTTTGTTCACGGATGTTTAATGAATAACATTTTACCAATCCATTTTTTCATACGCTCATTCTTATGATTTTGGAAGAGTTTTTAAAACTCTCCTTCGTGTAGAAAGTAATTTATTTATTTATTTATTTATTTAATGTTTATGGAAGACCAACAGCACAAAAAAAAAGCATAGAAAACATTGATACAATATAGATGGCCAATTACAGGTCTCCACATTTAGATAAATGTCAGTAATGATAAATATTTATGATATACTAAGGCATATTACTTATAAAGAAAGAAAGAATAAAAAAATTAAACAAACAGAAATATGTCAGTAATGATAAATATTTATGATATACTAAGGCATATTAAATATATAGAAAGAAAAAATAAAAAAATTTAAACAAACAGAAATATGTCAGTAATGATAAACATTTCTGGTATACTAAGGCATATTAATTATATAGAAAGAAAGAATAAAAAAATTTAAACAAACAGAAATATGTCAGTAATGATAAACATTTATGATATACTTAGGCATATTAATTATATAGAAAGAAAGAATAAAAAATTTAAACAAACAGAAATATGTCAGTAATGATAAATATTTATGATATACTAAGGCATATTAATTATATAGAAAGAAAGAATAAAAAATTTAAACAAACAGAAATATGTCAGTAATGATAAATAATAATGTATGTATGTATACAGTAATGATAAGTAATCATGATCATTTACTATGCTGATAATAAAGAACACCTACGGCGGGAGGTTTGTTCTCGTATCCGAGCACCTGCCTATTTAATATACATAAAAGCTATCTGGAGTCCATTGGACGGCTACTCGGGTTCCGGTGTTTTTGTTCCGCTGATAATAAAGAAAGGCAGAATGTTATTCCAGTCAGGGCTTTTCGATAAGAAACTTTGTTTCTAAAATACGTTGATGCTGTGTTCTTCCCTGCGAACACTTAAACTTGGGAGCACTTCGCGAGGCTGGATTTAAGGTTAGGTACCTAAAAATATTTATGGTAAAGACAAACAACTTTTTCATTGTGATTCAAGGCGCCGCGCCGGGCCCGCGATTCGTGGAACGCCGTATGTGTAAAGCATTTGCAACGTTTCGCTAATAATCTTGTTTCTTTCTCGTATTCATATAAATTTTCCGTTTTACAGATAGTATAATTTTCCGCGGAGCGCAGAGAGTGAAGGACATGGTTTTCCAATAATCCAAGAAATATTAGTAAACCCACAGGCGGGATCAGTTGAATAATGTTTATTATTATATTATTAAGTTTTGAAAAGTGCTCTCTGTAGACGAACAAAAATTATTGATCTCGGTTTAAGGTTTATTAAGAAATTAGAAAGAAGAAATTGATAATGAATAATTCCATAGAATGATTTGAGTTAAGCCGATTTGTTACGTTGGCACAAAACTTTTTTTTAAATTTAAGCAAGTAATTCTTCTTTTGCTATCTAATTATGATATATTAATTAATTATTTTAAAAAAATATGTAAACGTACAAGATGTTTTTTTGAAGTATAGAACTTTAAAATGAAATAATACACATAAAATTTTGCTAATGGCCATGGTATTGGCTTTATTGGAAAGATAATTTTACGTATTTAGTGTTCAAATATGATTATGATACCAAGATTTTCGAAATAAATTTACACATATCATTGAAAGATTTGGCAGATACTTCGTGGTGCAACATTATAATTTAAAATATGTTTTACTTTTTAATACACACACACAATATGAGCTATTAAATTACAACTTTAGTTTCGAGAGGAGCAGTCCCTCTCATCATCAGGTATAGATAATAACTAACTTAAATACATGAGAGGAACTGCTCCTCTCGAAACTATGGTTGTAATTTAATAGCTCATATTGTGTGTGTGTATTAAAAAGTAAAGTAAAATATATTTTAAATTAAATTTACACAATTTGCAAGTGTTGTTCTGTTGTACGTCTATTCGTGGTGAAAAAGAGAAAAAAAACATAGATAAATAAACAAAAATACAAATTAGCTATAAGCTGTCAATTTGAAAAACGAACCTCTTCCCCTATATTTAAACACTCGGCATAAAATCATCAAAATTAAAGCACAGATCACAAATTAGCTGTCAGCTGTCAAATTGGCTGTTGCTGGATAAAGTGTCGCTGTTTCGATTTTTTTTTTAAACACTATTTAAACACTCGACATAAAATTATCTCTGTAATAAAGCCAACATCATAGCTATTAATTACCACGATTTTTATGTGTTTTATTTTACTACTATTATTTTAGTACTATTCCTCTAAAAAACATTCCATACTACAAATATAACGACGAATTTATAACAAAAAAAACTGTCTGCAAAAATAACGTTTCTGAAATAAATATGCTGATTCAGAAGAAACGGTTCTATTCCAAATGCAAAAAAAAGCCAAAAGCTGAAGGAAGTGATGATATCGAAAATACTTCCAATGAGTTTAAAATTTAACATAAATTAACACAAAAACGCAAAAATTAACACAAAATTTAATACAAATTAGCACAAAAACACACCGGCAAATTTTATGCTATTATTAACTTCACTCTGTTTAATGGGGAAAGGGCCATTTATATACAAGATAAAATTTGGTTTACTTTTTACGTTAAGTTAGTTAAAAAATATATAATTAATAAAATAAAACTCTTAATTATATAAATAATGTCACCACAAAATCATTTTGCTCTTTTTGAAAAAGTCAACAATAAATAGCTTATATTAAAAAAAACTTATTTTCCTTTCTCCTTAAAATTTCACAACTTGTATATTAGTTCTAGTGTTACCAAGATATATATATATATATATATATATATGTAGGGTTGAAAAAAATTTACGAACCATTGCATACATTTCTACAATCTATTTTTAAACTTTCATCATACTGCAACGCATTGTTCCATAATGCCACGCATTCAATTAATGGCTTTTAAAAACACCACTCGAAGCACCTCAAAAATGCGAATACTCTCAAAATACTATTTATCATTAGTCACAAGTGCGCCTTGCCTATTTAAAAACTACAGTTTAGTGAGTGATCACTACAAGCTGGACAGCATACAGAATAAATTATTAATTGTCCGAGCCACAAAAAAGTTAGAAAGTACAAAAACTTTAGTTACAAAAAAGGTCGAACGATTGCCGATGTTTTTATTGTTACTATATATTTGTTAAAATTTTGACTATCCTGAATAACTCACGTCGATAAACTTTTTTCCACGTAAATAATTACAAAACTAACGTCGCTATGAATTCGCATTTAAAGTTTTTCTATTAAAAAATGATAAAATATGTTGGATATTGGTGGATATAGGCATGGATTTGACAGAAGGATGCAAGAACTTACTTTTCTGGATGCTGTTTCTGTAATTCTTGCTGCGGTCCACCATGTAACGAGCGTAGAGGTGCTCTTCTTGGGATACACTCGAGATTATTTGTGTTGATTAAAGTTAAATAAAGAAAAAGATACAACAAATATTCTAAAGTAGTAGGTTATATTTATTAGCGGCGGTAGGCGATACGCACGGCGAATCTTTTAGGTAATCGACACTTGGGGGCGTTATTCAAACTGAGTACAGATCTGTACTTGCCGATGTAGGTAATAGATACGGTAGATGGATGGAAGACGAAGGGGGAGCGGGGATGACCTAACTCATTTTACCCGCGACCTAAATGGCACTAATATTTTACGACAATATCGTACATTTCCAAAATTTTTTTTTGTTAAATTAGTTTTTTTCCACAACAAGTCCATACACAAATCTTACACACAAACACTCCTTCTTATATAATCACAAATACATAAACCATTCACGCGTATCAATAAATAATGTATATATTCAAGAACACATTCATATTTGTGAAGTTGTAATTTTTCAGAACAAAGTTCTGTGAAATTTTAAAAACCAAATTATTTAATCAATTAGAAAAACATACAGAAAAATCTAATTCACGATAAAATATTAGGGTACTACTGGGATCCCAGTAGTAGCTTAATAATTTTTCGTGAATTATATTTTTCTGTATGTCTTTTTAATTGATTAATTAATTTGGTTTTAAAAATAAATAATGTATTTTTGTACAAATTTTTAAATATCTTATTGAAATATTTCTTCGACATTGTGTGGGTGATGTGACGATTTTGTATTACACTGTTATAATCAAACCTGTTATAATCAAACCTTTGTTTGCATGAGTTGTATTATATCAATTAAATATAAAGTAAATAGTTTTAACTACAATAATTTTTTTAAAAATATATGCTGGTCTATAAAAGGAATCAAAAAATTAAAATGATAATTTTCTGGCGTATTCTAGTGTATATGATAATGCATACATGCGTTAAAGAAATATTGTTTGATATTCCAGTTTTAGAATTATAGAGGTAGGTAATATTGCCAGCTGCGAAATCTTCGCATATGTTACAATGTCATGGGAAGGACTATAGATATTTCTAGCATGGTCATATTTGAAAGAATATAAACTTAGATCATATATACAACATTAAAATAATTAAAAAAAGAATATATTGATTGTATTATTACTATAAATCTACTTATATTATTTAATTAATTACACCTACATGTTTCGGAAATACCTTTCCATCATCAGGGTGTTATATGTATACATGTCAAAATATCAAAATGAATAATTTCTTTTGTTTTTTCTAAATTATTTGAAAATTTATTTATAAATATTATTGCTGAAGTTCTTGATTATTCACAATTATTGGATTTTTTTTTAGATTTGGGCTAGTAATTTAATTAATGATTAATAATATTTAGTTAACTATTACATGCTTTACTAATTTCTAATGACTCTAAATTATTCTATTTCAGACTGAAATTATTTATGTGTAAAAGAGAAAGTCCTATATTTTTATCAAAATCATGATCATTTTCTAATAAATGATTTGCAAAAAATATAAGTGGATTTATACAAATAATGCAATCAATCTACAATGTTGCTGAATCAATTGATTTTTTTTTAAAAATAATTGATAGCGTGTGGATGTTCTTACGGTGGAATTAGTGAACGTTGCATTATGTAATCACTTAAGCCAGCTCGTACAGATCAAGTCCTGGGCTAAACTCTAACCACTTCCATAAAAGTTTTCCATTTACATAGCTTCGCTTCTGTGAGACTTTCATAAGTTATCTTAATTAATAAAATAAATAAATCACCAACAAAAATATTTTATTATTCCAGACAACCTGCAGGGGTTGTGAATATTTTTAAATAATAAAGATAAGAAAGAATCAAAGATTTACGCATAGTGAAATTAAGTTTTTAACAAAAATTAAAAATGAAAGGGAATATATAGTAACAATAAAAATACAATGTATGTATGTACATCATCTAAAAGAAAATCCAGTGTTGGCTGAAGCTATTTTCTCAATAAATCTATGAGTGAGATTGCTAGGATTATCTCGCTCTAGGTTTTCCTTGGTCTGGTCCAAAATCCTCCTGTTCTGTGTCGCAGCATAGACAGAAACGAATGTGTTCTTTTTCTCAGAAGTTTATATCGCGCTACACTCTGTATAACGCACTACAATAAATTAGGCAGAAGTACAGTAGTACAGGTACCGGTAGACGTGTTTTGTGTATTTAGTTTTTGCACCGACTTAAATTAAAATTTAGTTTATATTATGAATTTTAATTAAACAACTTTGTATTAACTACTTAACTAGTAACTCTACATCAATCTATTTCGATACCACTATATCTTCATCAGGACGGATGCAAACTATCTATTACTTATTCTAGCAAACAAATCAATTTGACATATAGTGGGGGTAATCGAGAAGTGGACGCTGAAATGGGGAGTACTAGGGATGGGTCGTCGACGTATTTACCGTCGACGAAACGAGACCGTCCACGTCCATCCATCGACGAAACGATCAACTAGTTGAATTCGTCAACTAGTTGACGCGTCAACTTCGTTACGGGGACGTCGCGGACGTTCTATCTAAACATCGGGACGATGGTCAACTGTCTACGGTTCGACGCGACGCTGCTCGACGGCTCAATCGTTGGCTATTTTTATTACGTTAATTTTTAAAATTTAAAGAAGTTCGTAGGAATATAGTTTCGGGGATAGTAAAACCGCTACTTGTACTCATATGTAAAAAGTAATATTTTATTATTTATTTGTTTACGCATTTAAATATTTTATTATAGTCTTTTACATATTGTTTTATGTACTTCTTTCTATATATAATAAAGAAAGAAGTAGGTATACACAACAATATCAGATGTAAGCAGTAAAATATTAGTTCAATAAAAAATAAAATAATTAAACAGAATTGTTTTATTTTATACAGCGCAAAATTGGGAATTCACCGAAACGTCGCACGTGCACATCGCACAAATCAAGTAAAAAATAATAGATAATAGCTTATTAAGCCTATCTCGCCCTACGCATGCATTCAAATTTCAAGTCTCTGTCAGTTAATTTCAAGTCTCTGTACACAGATCTGCACTCTATGATCTACAAGTCGACAGCGAGAGATGAGAGAGAAATAAACGGAGACGTTTTGTCTTGCTCTCGCTCGTTGCTTTGTATTACGTTGAATCTTGAATCGTCCACCGACCACGGCGTCCGCCATCCACCGTCTACGAATTCAACTAGTCCATGCGATGAACGTAAACCGTCGACGCGTCGATGCAACGTTAACGGTTGATTTCAACTAGTCCGTCCATTCAACGCCCATCCCTAGGGAGTACCAGGCTATTCATAAAATTTATCTGGTTGTTAATTGTATTGGCTTAAGTATTCAGGCATTTTTTTATTTTTAGTATTTCTAAGTAGGTAATGTAATCTAAGGCCTCGATTATTCACATGTAGAATCTCAATACCGTTTTCCTTTCAAACGTGTGGTTGTTTCCAAAAGATGGTTAGAAAATTCAGAAAATTAATTTTTATTGAGACATTCCTTTACTCTAACATTAAAATTACGTGCCATTTTACCTACATAAAATGCCAAACAGTCATTACAATTTAGTTTAGAAATACCGAAATGGTTTAGCGGGTCGACTTTGTCTGTGGATTTTATTATATATGAGTATATATGTTATTTACGTTACGTTAAGATGAACACTTAGAGTACTTGTATTGATCGTAATCAGATGAGACCTCTATATAGATAGCAGGTAATACGTCAAACACTTAGAAATCTTGATGGTTTCTATACCATAAATTACATAATTAATCTAGTGCTCAAATTTCTATAACATAAATTAATCAATCATGACCTTAAGGTAATATACGATAAATTTCATCGGACCTTACTAATTTAACATTGTGGATCTAGACCATATTGTTATGAACATATGATACATCACTGGGCTAACTGAAACACATTGATTTTTTTAAGGACTTCGAGTGTTTTTATAAGTCTAAAGATGCATAATTGTCCATGAGTTGTGTCAGAAGTGTGGTGCTCAGATTTGCATACTTCTGTATAGTTTAACACTTTGGTTAGTTTTATGTAGATATTTTGTCCATATCAATTCATTACCACTTATGGTAAAAACATATTTATGTCTACAAGTCGATATTAGACTATGATGTTAAACAAATAAGAAACCGATTTTACTCACTCTTCATTTTGGGTTACCTTGTACCGAATAAATTAGCTGTTGAGTGACCCTTGACATGACGAGTTATTAAGTGAGTTTAAATATATTATTTACCTAACAAACCAAGCTCAGAATTTAGGATTAAATTTTCAGCTACAAAATATCAAAAATGATATAATAATCAGAAAAAAACTCATTCGTACAATGTTGCTGAAATAAATATTAAAAATATTCAAACAAATTCTCATCTAAAAGATGCCTAAGAAAGCGAAATATTATTGTACGGCTTAAGTTATTGTACAATGAATCACTTTAACGTTTGAAGATATAAAAGCCTTAAAACCTTGCATTCGTCAAAGTAAAAGCCTTGGCTTTGAAAGTATATTGCTCCAAAAAGAAAAATTCTAAATGAGAACTACGATAGGTCCATATTGCGTAACTTTATTCTTCCTAGATACCCGTGCATGAGAAAAACCGTATCTTTTTATGTGCATTGTAAGAACATCGGAATGAAAATAAGAAGCTCATTCGACGGTTGAAAAAGCATTGGTTTGTAGCATATTTTATACGAAAGAAAGCTATAAGCTGTGAGCTCAATAAAACTTTGATCATCGTGATCACAATGGATAAAATTCACTGAGGATTTTTGCCTTCCAATGTAGTAGTTTTCACCAGAGTAGTCGCCACAGGAAGTTTTTCAGTCATATATTTTTGTTTAACAATATTATCTCTTTATCTTTGAGGTCTTCCCTATAGTTGCGTTCTTTAAGGTCCTGATACGATGACATATGTGATAACCTGGAAGAAAGCAATCTACCACATATGATTACCTGGAAGCAGGCAATCTGCCACATGTGATTACCTGGAAGCCGGCGATCTTTGGGTATTTTGACGCACGCAGCGTATTATAGCGATCTTCAATATAGCCGAGATATCTGCCCCGTCATAAAAAATTTTCAGTTGATGGTTCCACTTTTTAAAATTTTTTTAAATTCTAAATTTTCAGAGTGCCTTCATCTCCCAGATATTATATCCAGTATGTTATAAAACCCACATTCCTTATACTTTATATATTGATATTATATATACCTACATTACGGTGGTGGCTATAAAGCAGTCTCCAACCATTCAACAAACCAACCCCCACAAGGTCATGGTTGCTTGAACATTTTAGACTCATTATTAAGGCAGGAATCCACCTGAAATGTTTTATTTAATAGCTATGAGACACCTTGTATATTATTACATCAATAGTCATGAAGATAAAGGAATATTTCTGACTTATTTTCTGTAGAACGTTGGATTGTCATTAAAGTAACTTATATCGAATATTGAAAATTACCAGTAAAATAAAATGATTAAAACAAAAAGCAGAAATTTGAAAGAATTTAAAATATTCGATATAAGTTACTTAAATGATATTCCTACGTCTTTTCGGAAAATAAAACAGAAATATTGAAAAAAAAGCAAATTATGATATCAGGAACTGTTGGAACATTTTCCACACGTAATTTAAGCAGAAATCTACGAGTACTAGTTACACCCTGTATTCATTGTGCGAGAGAGAAGGCCACATGCGCGCCGGACGTTGTCAAGTTAACAAGCCTCGATATTTTACGTTCCCGAGGAAGCCTTTTCCAACCGAAAGTGAATAAGACTTCCGCAAAATAATGATCTACACGAGCGGTCGTGTGAGAGTTTTCTTTAAAAAAATCGAAAATTTCCGCCGCCGGGAGAGGTTGGTTGAGTTACGTCTGTACCGAAATGAAATTGCGCCCAAACTTTTTCCATTAGCTGAACGCCGTTTGCGGAGTACAAATAGATGTCGACGTTTTTTTACATCCCTGACGCCGCAGCTGCCCCGCGCCCCCTGAATCCGGCCCTGACGATAAATTTAAGTTTGGTGTCTATAAACAAATAAGCGCTCGAATTTCACACGAGTTAGCTTCTAATCTGGAAAACGCCAAAAATATCATACATAAAATTACAAATTTATTTTTCAAATTTAATTGGAATTACGTAGGTATTACATGTTTTTTTTTAAATTTTTTTACATCAGATTTTTAACAGGTCGTTAATGCAATAGTTTTTTTGGCGTAGTGGTTAAGGCACAATTGGTAATGCAGTTCCATCCATCCTCAGCGTTACAACCCTTGGTGGGTCCTAGATGTCTACAAGAAAGCCCTCCATACTGTTCTGTCGCTGGCTGCCATTTTACAGTTTTACTGCCCCAGGGCCCGGCAGTCCGCAACGACATCATCTAACCACCGCAGTCTTGGTCTTCCGACACTTCTTCTACCCATTGGGTCATTAAACAACACCCTTTTTGGGGGCTCCAGATCACACATACGGTGTAGATCAGCGCAATCTGTTAATCTTAATGAACCTGGTAATGTAATTGCCGGGAGATTAAGCCTCCTTACGGAGACCAGCAAGGTGGTCCAAATCCATGACTCAAGTGTTTAGTTAAGTTTTAAAATATTAAGAATATTGATGTGCCACGTATTCCGTTTGCGCATCTTTATTTATAAAATTGGGTATGTGTAATTGTTATAATTATTTGGGCATGCATAAAAAATCACGTGTTGTGTTGTATACCTTGCACTGGAATAATATTATGCTCTAATTTAAGGTAAACAACACAAACTAGAATTTTCATACAAAAATATTGTTGCAAGTTATTTAAATATTATGTAACCAATAATCGCCGATTTATGTAGGTAAAGTTGCGAGTGTTAGAACACTTTTCGTCTCAAAGATTTTGGTCTGATAGAATATTTGATCTGTGAATGTGGCCAACTAAAGTAGTATCAGAAAATAATAAAAATGGGTGCCTGTATGTCCGCGTGTTAGAAGTTAAACTTTTTTTTTTGGGTCCGGAGCTCACCGTCAAGTCACTTGACGGTGAGCTCCGGACCCAAACGGTTGTACGCTTTTTGGAGAAGCAGCTCATCGACAAGGCGCCCTAAATATGAGCAGTGAGGTCTATGTATATATTAGAGATACTAGATATATATATATATATAATATATAATATATATAATATATACATATTATATATATTACGTGCAATATGCATATATATATATATATATATATATATATATCATTTATTTATTCATTTTGAATGACTGAACTTTAGATAATTTTAAGTGAGACGCATATCTTGTCACTGTATTGGGACATGCATTAGCAGTAAACCAGAAAATGGCTTTAGCAGTTAATCGATCAAATTTGAATTAAATATCTGTTTACCGGCTATTTACCGGTTATTATGAAAATGTCAAAAAGTGAATAATATAATAATATATTCCGATATAAAACAAACAAATTAAAAAAAAAAAATTTTACATTTAGATTTTTTTTAAATTTACACAAAAAATATACTCGTAACATAATGTTACACACAACGTTATCTACAATAAATCGGTATTTTTCAAATGCTATTAATTATAACTAAGCTAAATGTGTTATTGCATCCATTTAATTATCATATCGTATTGATATTATAATAAATACGATTTTTTTTGTCTAGAACCAACAAGGACTATTACTTTATTAAAAGAATACACAATAAGGAAATGAAATAAAATTTAGAGATTATTTAAAAATCACTTACCCCACATATTGGGATATCACTATTTTAATAATTAATGAAATCGCAGTGACGAAATATATTGAAAGAGAAAATACATAGTGCAAGTATATTTTAAATTTTTTAAGAAACTAAAAAGTATAAGACAGACTAGCCGCCAATATATAATAATAATATAATTATATAATAATTATATAATCAATAAAGTACCTTATGTTTGACTAGTGATTTTTGCAATGACTAATTAGTCTAGGATCCCCAAAGCACATGGATGCATTGTATTACGTCGGAGACAATTCCACGAAATTTCAGGTAAACAAATCATAAAATAAAACACCCAATGGTCGTGCTTTCTGCAAATATCTTTCCATGATATCGTGTAGAAATATTATTATATAATACATTAAAAATGAATTATCAAATTACCTGTACTTAGAAATTTATTTATCTAATGGAATAAAGTATAATTGCTCTTTAACGTGTGTCCCTTTATGAGCAACTTCCCTTATATTTTTGTATGTTGACTGATTCGAACATTTGTTCATTTGATGATTATAAATGGTTGTTTTAAGTTTCAAAATACCGAAATATGCTGTCCTAAAATGTTCAAATGTTAGCGTGTTTAATTATTATTAAAATGACAACACAAGATGATTTGTTACTTTGATCCGTCAATTATATCGGTCGTTTCGCTTGTTTTGTCAGCAATGAACAGATTGAAACCAAGAGTACAAGAAAATTAATCCTAAATCTAGAGCTACCACACACCGCCAAAATATATAGAAATTTCTTGTTACATAAACTCAATATTCTTAAAAACTACAATACTTTAGTAAATCAGTCGCTCTTTATTACAAAATACGTTTTAACAAAACGAAGAAACTTGGATTGGAACAGCAAACTCATATTCAAAAAAAAATTAATATAGCAACGTCTTTTGTAAAAAATACCCTTTTTATTACAAGAAGTTTTAATTACGGAAGAATAAATATTTTAACCGCCGTATAAACGTGTCATAAACATATGCGAGGGAGATATTCTTCGCTGTGACCCAATCCTCTCATCTTAAGATGGAGTTGAGTTTATCTTTGTACAATTAAATGATGGAACGTAAAGAAATTTACAAATAATTCAGTATTACAAAAAACACATCAATTTTAAGATGCTTTAATGTCACCAAATCTGTATGTGTAAACAAATGTAGAGAATAAATATTGACTTTTTTACAGAACCCCTTCGGAATAAGAAATATTGTCATTTTCCGTCCAGGATAAAAGTACGAAGACCAAATTCAAGATAATTGAATACATCCTTACCTCGAGGTGACGCGCGCCTCCCTAGACACGCACCCTTTTAATACTATGAAAATGTACCCCTGCATAAAATATTCAAAAATAAAAAGGTAAAGGCATTGCCATACTTCCCGGTAACCCGGAGAAAATTCCACCCGGCGGGGCGGGCTAGCGGTGCCGCCCAGAGGGGGTCGTGCCGCATACGTATCCACACATTTGTTTCTCACCTTACATAATCCTCTCACCTTTATGCCCACCTGATTTACAAATAGCTCTTGCGAAGTATTCGTTTTGAAAATGGGAATCATGATTCCCATACTTAAAAATACCTACAAATTTACCTGAGGATTGGCGTAATATATTACGTAAGTCATATTTCGCATTTTCATAGAATTATAATATATATTTGCATTGTAGATTTCTAGGTTTTCTCGATCATTGGAGCATAAGTCATACTTTTATCTCTAGTTCAGACAATTTGAGGGGGATTTAATTTTACTCCAACGATATATAGATGAAGATCCTCATTTTTCAAAATAAAATAATTTTCCTTTTCGTGAGATAAATATTTATGTTTAAAGTGTATTCATAAAATACCTCTTTTGCGAGCCTTAAATATACACGTGCAAAAATATTGTTATTTACATTATTCCTTGAATACTAATTAATTAATAAAATTAAAAACAACAATGAATAAAGTTCATCTATAAAAATTGGTTTTAAACAAATTATGGAAATGAATTTAGAATTTCTTATTTAAAACTTCATTTCGACACTTTTAAATGATAAAACAGTTAGGTGGGATCGTTCCAATTTTCAGCGATCACGTAATTGATAAGAATTATTCCACTCGTTAGATTTTAAATATATTTTAATTCAGTTGTTCAATAAAAACAATAAAAAAAATCTAGATATATTATAAATGTCTCATGATACGAAAAGAAAAGACTTGAATATCCACTTTTCCATAAAAAAATATAATTTCGTCTCTGTGAGACATATATATATATATATATCATGATTAATGATGTCCCCCTTGGATAAAATCCAATACTATATTCCTGAAAAATTTGGACAAACTATAAAATATTCTGAAAATAAAAAAATCCTTTAATAAACTCGTGATTCTTCAATGTATTATATATTATACGGGCCGAGTAGCTTAGATATTCCTATAATCTTAATAATTTTTACTAATAACAGTATTTTTAAAAATCATTATTATTTTGATAAAAAAAAAAAACAAATTTAAATGTGGGAAGTCATCTAGAAAAAATTTAGAAAGAAAATATCCGTAGAAGTACCTTTATAAATATATATTAGATTCAATCAGTTAATCAGAATATTTACAAATCCCTAGTGTAAAAATAGACATCTAAAAAATAACATAAAACCAATAATGCCAAAAATTGTCCAAGATTTCTATATAACAAAAAAATAAAATCCATCCAATTTTAGTATTGAGGTTTAATTTAAATATTGTACCCCAGTGAAAAGAAAGAAAGTGAAGAAAGCATAAATTTGCATTTTTTATCAACGTTTCTATACAAGTAAATATTTAATTAGCCATTGGATTTCTCATGAAAAAATTAGGTCACAATTATCAAAAATTGAAAGATCTGAGTGGAGAAAAAATCAGTTTGATATATTTTTAAATAAAAATACATATTTAATATTCAATCAGGGAGTAATAAATCTGTCAAATTGGGACTTGTTAAGTATATATGACTTTCAAAATGACGTTGGATTTTTCAATTGGCTACCTGAAAATTTACACCTAATTGAAAGAATGATTAAAATCACATAACACCCGCCACAACTTCTTTAGGTTGATACTTGAAAAGCAAATAAATTTTAACCTTCCCATACATTCTTCAAATAATTTATTTCATACAAACTTCGGAAGAACTAATTATTTCATTACTATTTTATAACACTATGTTAGATATTTTTAATGATACGTTTTAATTATTTTTAAAATAAAATTAGAGTTATCTATTAACATCAATTGTATAAAAAAATATATAAGATTTGATGTAGGCTACTAGGTATATATAATACCGTTTTCTTCAATCGGAATAAAAAAATTACAAACGGTGATGATGAATATAAGAGTATAAATATTCATGCGTGAATGTGTTAGAAATGTGACATGTGTATAAGTTACACACTTAGGGATTATTATGCCATCAAGCTAAGAATACTTAATGATGTCGGCGCTGTTTGAATTCGTTATGTTGTTCCGAAACATGAACGCAGATTGCATAAAGTATTACGTCTTTTGATTCCATTTATTTTCTCTGTAATATTCAATTTCTAGTGCACAATCTTATTTTTACGGTATACATTTCCAATTTTAATAATCCAATTAATATTACATACACATCCCATTCAGAGGAAAAGATTTTCCAAGTTGGCTTTGTAAGGAAAACTGACATGATTTCAAATAAATATTTTTTATAATCAATACGGCACGATGTACCATTAATTGAAATATAATATTTTGATATTTAGTAAAATATGTGTACATATCGATTTTTGAATTTTTTAATGAAGTTCAATTACTGAAACGAAACACATCACAAAAACACCCAAGCTTGGTAAATCACCCTATTAGTCCATAAAAAATGGATAAATACACGACAATAAAAATAAATGTGGCATTATTTAGGAAGAAGCATTTTAATTAGAAGATTTGGAGGGTAAGGTTGTATTGGAGAGGATTCGCACTCGTCCAGAAGAATCTTCTCGTGTCAGCATGTGGTGTATGTAGTGTGAACAAATATGTACAATAGAGGCAGTAATGAACAGATCAATACAGGGTGCGATTCATTTAAAAAATTTACGAGGTGAAAGGAACAGGAATATCACTTTCGTGTACCAGCAGTCGGTGATAGATTGGTGGTCCCGGGTGATTGGCGGACACGGGTCAGATGCGTAAGACTAGACTCGCGGCGGCCCCCAACCACCACAAAAGTAAAATGGATACCACAAAATCATAAATATTTCAAAATGTATCTACAAACTCGTTCACTGACGTTTAATGATGAGCAAATATGATTTACTCATCATTACCCGGCTTTTTTACATGATATTTAATAATTTAATATGACAAAATCAAACAATTAATAAATAGATCGCTCAGCGAAAGTGACATGCCTGAAGTCTGACAATAATGATGGCCGATATGCTGGCCACGCTAATGCACGGACAACGCGGATAAGTCTCGGTATTTTGAGGCGGTCGGGTGATCGATAATTGAATTATTTATAAAACTGGCGCGCCGCAGATGAATTTCATTACGCGTCCGCTTTTAGGGGACGCTAAAATGGCCAACGGTAACGTCGGATAATCCGGATCTGATCAACTGATTGCGTTGCATTAAGGTGCGGGATCAGGGACCAGCTTGAGGCAGATCAAGGTTTCGTTCTCTTCACGCAATCCTATGTCCTACGTACCACAAAAGAGGGTTTTTGGGAGAACACCTGCAAAATAATTCATAAAGGGCCAGTATCAATACCTAATTAATAAATTAGGTAAATAGTTGACTGTGGTGGCGATTACTTTGTGGAAATCCATTTAAACAATTATGGATAAAACCCTTTTTTGTTTTTTCCACTAGTTTACTTTTGAGTATAATACAACATGTTTCGGAAACCTCGGTAGGTGAGTTAAGGCTGTATGTGATGTGTGTGGGAGTGAAAGGTGTATGGGTTAGTGTTTTAGTGGAAGAGGGGATTGCAATATGGTATATATAGGTTTAACAGGCAGATGTGCCTCACTATAACAACTGTTCAGAATTCGCTAACCATGTTATAGAAAATATCACACAAATATAAACACTCTACATAAACAGGCGGTCTAAAACAAAATAATTTAGATATTCAAAAAGTAATATCATCAGTGATTACATTATTGTTTTATAGATTTATGTAATAGGTACATATAACTAGACCTGTGGTAAAGGGGTCAGATTCATCCGTTGTGTCCTAAAGTGGAATTTACACAGTAACAGTATTCTCTAAACGAACAAAATTTATAAATAAAATAATAATCAAATATTAAACAAATCAGTCTTAAATTCTAAATCAAAAATAATAATATGGCATATTTTGTATTAAAAGTAACCGACAAGAAATCAATAAGATTTCATTTAGAATTTGGAAGCAGCTCTCTCGCAGCAAACTCAGCACGGGAAGATTATGAATCATTGAGACGGCTTTTCAGTTTATGACCAATAGAGGTGCTACAGAAAATGCTTTTCAGGCTCAATTTCGGTTGCACAATTTCTCAACCCGATTCTAATAATTTTTCGTATCAATTCCAAAAATCTCGGGATTAAGGTTTATCAATTCCGAGGTTGCGGAAACAGAAGAATATTTGGGATCCAGGAATCATATTCCTTGGCTTGGACTCATCCAAACCAATCCATCTAGGTGAAACTAGTAGGGTTTAAAAAAAAGTTAACATCCTTGCAAAATTGTGTTCAATATGAATGCAATTACAATTTTTTTTATATTTAAAATAAAACTCAAATTACTTATTTTTAACCGCTTTATTAAATATACAATCTACATGTTTCTAGAATAATGTTCCTTTCTTCAGGATTAATATAATTTATAATTGTGTACACAAACAATCCTGAAGAAGAGAGCATTGTTCTCGAAGCATGTAGATTATATATCTAATAAAGTGGTGAAAACAAAGTAATTTGTGTTTTATTTTAATCATAATGTCACCACAAAGTTTAAACCTTCATTCAGAAGAAAAAATATTCTTCGAAAAATTAATTTTATTTAATTTAATATTTTTCTGCATATAAAAATATCATATTTTACAAAACATAAAAACTTGGAGGATTGGACAAATTAGAGATTTTCTCCCGATGAATAAAGAATCGGCCTAACTTGCCTTTATTCCCCAGAAAGGAGAACTTGGAATCTAGGCACGCTTGCCTATTATATTTTATTTTCATCGTCAAAATTGTTTTGGTAAGGTAAGTCCATTTCATCATCTCTACATATATATATTTGAATTTCAATATGGTGTCAATGTCATATATTAATTAGTACGTTCTAAGTTTTTAAGTAGCTACAGTTAGTGGATTTTGTCCACGGAGAGATAATCAAAAATTGAGATAAATTATAGACGTCTCACGGAGAAGAATCTATGTGACTACCCTTAAAACATTATTTTTATGGTAAGAAATTATAAAAATACTATGACAATTCACAATTGTGAGGAATTAAAGCAAAGGTAGCAATATAAAAAAAAAATTGGATGCAGTCGTCGAGGATTACATATTTATAATATACTGAATTTATTGTTAATTAGGAAAAAACTAAAGTTTTAATCTTTAGGTGTGTTAATAATTTTGTAATAGAGAAATAATAACATTTATTTAACAATTCAAAAATGATATTTTTCATATTTATGATGTATTCAAGGAAAAACAATTTCTGCGAAAATGCGTTTTTTCTAAAAAAAATTTACCTCATGCGATTATGAAGGACCAATCGGCTTTGCTGGACTTGCTCTAATATATCCGTAGCATAAATATGATGTTAATGTATTTGAAGAAAAAAAGATCTATCCATAGCGTAAGGATGTCAAATTTATTAAAAGTTATAATCTTTAGAGTAAATAATAAAAAAATATATAATAAGAAGCATTTGATTTTAAATATTTTTGCCAAGAGCTTAAAAAGCATGTTCTGCTAAATTGTTACTATTTTTTTGTAGTTTTTATTTAAAATTTTAATCAATAACTCGAGGTGCTTGAAAATGCACAATGCTCAGAAGCAAGATAGGTCATGTTAGACTATTCCGGGGTGGTTATTTACCGCATGTTTTCTTCCTCTGAATCTTACAAATCATCTTTATAACATTATCAGAGCGTCTTTTAAGATTTGAGAGGAAGGTTAAAATTATAAAATATTACAATGGTTCATTATTTTCCAATATAACTAACAACCTAATATTATATTGTAAAAAATACTAAATTGATAACAAGTCTGACAAAATTCTATATTATCAGAATTATTAAATGATTACACGAAAACATTTGTTGTACCTTATTGTATAGATTATCATATAGAACGCAAAGTACCAAAGTTTTCTTTCAGGTAGAATATAAAAATTGGTTAACAAGACTTTATCTAAAAAGCAACGTATTGGTAAACGTATTATTGTTTGTCAGATAGCCTCATTGAATATAAGAGCGAGATGCATTATTACGTAAATATGTAATAAAGGAGAAAAGATGCTCCACCTGGTAAATGAGGATAAACGAAAAGTTTAAACTTAGTTAAAGTAAGTTCCTCGTCCTCCAGGAACTCCAGGTACCCGCCATGGGAACCTGTCACATGCTGGTTCCGTCGACTTCAGCAATCTCTGCAACTTTTATATTGTTTGAGAATAGCGTTTCGCTTTAAGAGAATCAAAAACGATGGATACAAGCGCATCTCCCGGAAGTTGTAAGATTAATGACTACATTCCTAGGAAACTGTTTTGCTAAAAAGTGACATTTATTACTGCTCCCGTTTGTACATTTTTGCAAATTTTATACTTACGCGTAATTTTTTATCCTACAGTGGTTCCAAAAATGTTATATGACTATATTGTCACGAGATGATTTTTATGATTTTTTTTAGCTTGTATTGAAATGAACGCATTTTTCGTAATTGTTATAAGTAACAATAATAGCTCAACGTTTTGGAAAAAAAAAACAAGTCAGAAATATTGAAAAAAAATTCAAATTTTGATATAACTCTGTAACTATAGATAACTATTGGTCATAATTGTTTGAACATTTTTGAATCGTAGTCAAGGTAGGAACTTAACAGTAAAGTATTTTAAACTAGCTCTGTTACACACTGTATAGATATTGCTTACAATAATTTCGATATAGACCCCGCATCGGTTTAGGGTGCACTTATCTAGAGATTAGTTCCGAGACAGCAAATATAGACTCGTCAGTCCGGCGGCCGTATCAGCCGAGTGCTGCAGAGAAATTGAGCGTTAAGGGTGGCTGTACTCTACAACTGCCTTCCAGGGTGGTTGTACCACTTAACCAAGCTGGATGACGTTATCCAGGATATCGAGTGGAATCTGGCAGCTCTTGCGCAATGGTAGCCTGGACTTATAACATACGGTGGTTTGATCTCAATAATTGAATTTTGTCTATGTGTGTTGTTTATAAATGTTTAATGTTTAAATGTTTATTCAATGTTCAATGTTACAAATGTTTACAGTGTTTACAAAATTTAATGAAGTTTTTTTCATTGTTGTTGAGTGTCTTGGCAGCAAGTAAACACTAAATTGATTTGACGCCCTGCCTGCTACACTAGTAATTTACTGTATTATAGCAGACAGTGCTCTTCCAGTAGTATAATGTTCAAGAATATTTATTATTTATATAACATTTGTGAATAAATCTTATTGCCAATTAAAATTAAGTAATAGTAATAATTAAATGTTTACAATTTAATAATGGTGTTAATTAATTATATTATAGACAAAGGAAAAAAAATGATCTGAATAGGATATTAATAAAATAAAACAAAATAAAACAATTAAAAGTATTTAAAAAGATGACAGTAACAGTAAGACAGTAAGTGACAGTAAATGTTCTTGTAGGAATAGTATATTTTAAATTTAGTTTGTGAATGTTGTGAATGTAATGTTTCGGTTGGTGTGTATGTTTTTTTTGCAATAATAATATAATAACATTACATATTGCACATAACATTACACATTAAAATATAACAAAGTAATTCAAGTGACAATATGTATTTCTCAAACAACGTATCTTAGTTTAAATATGTTATGAAGTTGCATTACCGACGAGCTATTCCGTTTATTAAGAAATACTCATCGGACTTACGATGAAAGAGTTCATTCGATTAATAAAAAATATGCTTTAAATAGCTAGAACTTTAGATCAGAAGTACATTACTTTGTGGACCCCAGATAGGACATAGATGTATATTGTGAAAATAAAAATTAGGCTGTCTGTTGGCAAAAATTTACAAGTTTATTAAAAAAAAATAGACAAAATTTCTCTCTCACATTTGCAAAATGCAGACTTAAAATTTGGTTACCAATTTGGGTACCAAATTACACAAAATATAAATTTAAACATTAATTAAGTTCATCAAAGAAATTAAAATTGTATGGTACTTTAAGTTTTATAAGAAATAGAAACATGGGGGTAGCATGATGTAAATTATTAATGGCCCCGCGTGGTTCGTTTAATAAAAAATAAAGAATTTACATAATCAATTGAAAATCTCGAGTTATAAAATTTAGGAAACATACTATAGGTTTGTTATTATACTAAAGTTTAAAGTGAAAAATTATTATAATTAAAGTTTAAAGTGAAAAGGTGGTTCCATCGTAGATTGATGTCATCCCGTTGCGTTGGAGAAATAAAAGTGTTAATTATTATTTGTATATCCTGGTAAATTTTGAGGTTATAAGCGCCAATTGATAAGTGTTGATTAAAATGAAAAAAAAACAAATTGAAACATGGTCAACAGCTAGTAGCGTTATTCTATTGCTATGGTATCAGAAAAGGATAAGTAATCTGTATTTTACCCAATTTGGGGCCCAGAGAAAAACCACCTCCTACATTTTGACTGTCGTGAAATGATACGACGTAAAACGCAAAGATAATGAGTATCGCTCACCCTAGATAAGAGCGTACGTTCACGCGTTGCACAAACTAGCCATTCTCGGTGCGGTGGGTTCGAACATAGAGAGCGGGGCAAAGTAGAAAATGTACGGATTCATAACAACATGTACAAACCTGTGTTCTTAGGTTTTCAAGGCCACTCAGAATCTTCTGGTTTGTTACATTTGCTAGGCTACATTTCATCCCTCTCCTTTTACACTTTCCCTTTGTAATGACCCTGGTAGATAGATGGGCATCCTAATCAAATCGAGCAGACTGTATTTAATGTCGAAATGATGTTCAATTAATATTATAAAGCATTTTATTGTATTTCAATATAAATCGTTCTCCTGGTCACGGTAAGCACTGTGATGATCCTGATAGATAGTGGGTCTTCCTAACGTATTAAAGATGAATTTTGTATTAATAATTTATTTAAAAGGCCGATGCTTACTCGTCGCGAGTTCAAATTTAATTTTTTATCTATTATGTTCCATTGATTTGCCAACTCCTGGCCGCGGCTAACAATGTGATGAATCCTATGGGGTGACCCGTCAAAAATACGTCACGGAAAATAATATTAAATAATATAAATTTCATTGCAATGAATAAAGTCATTTGCCGTATGATGTTAGCGAAAATAGTTGTATGGCGCGGGTGGCAACGGCCGAGGTCGACAGATACGCTGTAACTATAAAAGGATCGCGGAATAAAATATTATACCTTCTATGAAATATAAAATAAATGTATTCTATACAATATTAATACTCTGCCTGTGCTAACTATACATTTAACTAAAATATATATTATTAACTGGAAATAATTATTCTGTGAAAATTGCGCTTTTGAATGCAAAATTAACTAAAAATATTAACTAAAATATTTCTAACATCTTGGGTTCGCATACTATATTGAAAATACCTAATGCCCTTTGCATTTACTAAGTATATTACCTAAATAGCCACAGCTATACCATCCTGTCCGTCAGGGACGAAACATAAAACATAGTTATATTTCTAAAAGTGCTACCTCTTACGCGACAAAAATACCTATTGCAGTCGGGCTATGAATATGAACTATTTCCGCCTCATAATGGCGCCTGGAACCAATACTAAAAACCTCACTAGAAATAATAAATGCGACTAAATCTCGATAAATACAATATATACTATTCGTAATACGTCGTTGAATTGGCACATGAATCGTCTAATGGATGAAGGACCCCGTTGTGTATCGTAATAACTTCAAATTCTTTTATAGGAGCAGTGTGGAAACAATTGCATAATATTACGTAATATAAACATCTAACGAACCTAATAATCTATACATTTATGTTACAATAAAATACGTACACTAGAAAGAATTCATGTATTAGAAATAAAACATTTTCGATTTGAGACAAACCAGTAAAATCGTTCGAACGGCGCAAAGGGAAAAATTCACACATATTAAATAACACTGAAATTAATAATTATAAACACTTTGTATTAGCAAATTCTTACCTTGAATGGTTTCGTTCTAGACGTGCATGAACCTGTTCATATTAATTCCATGGGAAAATAATACATATATTTTCTATCTACGAAATAAGACATTTTTGAAGCGAAACTTCTTTATAAATAAGTAGATAAGGTCTCGGGGATGGTTTGTTCGAAAGGATTCTACAACAGCCCGTGAGTTTATATGAAATAATAGTTTCTTTGAATGCTAAGTTTTGGTTTTTTTAAACCCTCAGCATCTCTGCTGAGAGGGGTTGAGGCTCCGCGCCCGCCTAAACCCGGTGACCGACTTCCTAAGTGACTAAACGGCCCCCCTTGTTCCTCCGGAACTTACTGCATCCCGAGACTCTATCTCTTCTTTACGAGATGTGATCCTGTGACGCCTCTCTTTTAGGCTTATAATTGAGATGTACGTACTCTTTTGGTACGAGTTTCTGATGATGGGTGTTGTCTTGAGGCGCCTTTCTTTTAGGCCGGTGTTTGAAGAATCACGTACTCTTTTGGTACAAATTGATGACGACATTAGCCTCCTTTGCGGGCATAGTCAGCGATGTTACAAATTATTGTGCAATCTCATTATGCCTTTTCAGAGCGGCGTCCCACGATTCTGCATCTTGCAACATTTACTTTGGACAAATGTTAGAGTGTTAGTAACATATTTATAATATCCCAGCTATTCCATATGAGTGAATGATTTTTATATTTATTCTGGCCCTGTCTTTCTTACAGAGGACGAAATAGAAGTTAACGTTTTCTATCAAGGTTTTACAGCATTCAAGCATGGAAATCCTTCCAAAGACAAAGGGAACCTTTTTGTTGGTTTAAGTAGTTTGCGCCAGATGAGGTTAGGTGGTCGGTTTATTGACGACCCCGAGCAACAAGGAGGACCCCGCCTTTAAGGGGCCCTGCAGGGGCTTGTGCGGGTTCCACGCCCAAGTGCCGGCAATCATCCACCCCTCAGCCAGCTAGGCTAACACAAACCAGATATCCCCAATCTTTAGTTAGATCTCCCCATTCTGTCCTTTACTCGTCATTCTGAAGCTACTTGTTAAGCCAGATGTACCGAGGTACTCAAATCATAAAGACTTGGCTGAAGACCGGATTGCGCAATACTTATGCAACACAATTATTATAAGGCTACTAAGCATTTCTTATAGAATTACGTGTATTCAATTATTAGTAAAAATAGTTTGAAAATCCCCATACTTTAAAATATATTCGTTCGGAAGAATTTCTCGTACGATTTGGATTGATATCTGGTTATGCAATACATAACGCGTCGACAATATTATGAATCTATTACGCACTGCTTATAGAGCTCCGTAAAATCAATTGTTAATACAAATGGTATGAAAATCCCCAAGCATCAAAATATATTCGTTTGGGAGATATTCCCGTACGAATTGAGCCAAGATCACACAAGAAATCGTGATATTAATTATACATTATTGCTCCGATTTTAAATCTTCCCAAAATAAATACATTTCAATAGTGAAAATAATTAATCGATAGATAATATAAATGTGTTCCTTAGCTGTTACACAGTGGCGGTATGATCCTCTCTGGTACTGATGAATGGTAGATTCCTCCATACGTCCGGGCAGCAACTCCGTCCGCAAATGATGTTCTGGAACTCAGGGCTCCGTCGGTAGTCTGTCGGGCAGCGCTCCCGCTAGCAAGTCTGGTCTCGAACTGAAGGGGCTGAGTATATCGTTTTCGCTCCTTTTATAGTAATGATTTCACCATACCTCTGAAATCCACGCTAGTGCAGTGACTCATCCTATGCGCGATGACCTCACCGCCGGCGCTCGCCATTGGCCGGATTCAGTCACCAGGACGGTCGCCTCCGGCTCAACCCGTCGAAAGGCAACGCGTGCCTGTGATTGGTCCGTTTCGTTAAAATAAGAGTAAAGCACTCGCTACACGCGAGACTTGCTGTTCCGTTTCATAAATAATAAAGGCTCGTTCGCACCTACTCACAAGGTCGAGTCTATTAGGATTGGCAAACAATATTAATTTAACACAGAATTATATCTATGGTATAATAAAAAACCTAAGAAATATTACTTGTATAGCCGAATATTCAATATTTTGTTAGCCTCTTGTAATACATGGAATCTTGAGAAGAAATATATCAGGCTTTTACTTTTAAACGATTCAAACCAGAAGAAATATATTTTTGATGTCCATACTTGGCTTTTTGAATATTATTATTTTAAGATTTTCTAAATTTATTAAATCTATCTCTATGTCGACCATCACAGCTTCCCCCTTATTTAGAGAGAGGAATGATCTATCAGATCGAGCCTATCTGCTAAATAACCCAATAGGATAGTATATTTCGTGATACTTATTAAGAGTTTCTAAAATTCCTTGGAAAATTAATCGTTGTTCTTTCCTTTCTCCGCGTACTATATTTCTATTAGGGTAGAATTCCTTTTCAATGGAATCCTTTTTGTGTATTTAAAGCTACTGTAAACCATCTGCCTATCATTCAAATGAAAAGTGTACAACTAACATGAATATAAGAATTGCAAGCAAAATTGGACTGTATCTATTTATTCAATTGATTGGAAAGGTTCGATTCTCCATAATCGATTGAATGCCTCAGTAATCTCATCATTGTGTCTGCTAACCACTCAAGCTCCATCCTGTTATCAACACTTAAAAGGAACGCCCCTTCCCCCACTTTGTTATCCTCCTTGCTTCCCTTACAATGGTACACTCCTAGTGTTCACCACCTCGCAACTCTATACTACTTTCCCCAGCATATACCTCCCTTCCCCCAGAATATACTCCCACTAACACTCCCCACATCCCCTTCAAGCTATACAAACCAACTCAACCGAGTAAATATTAACTGTATATTTCTCCTATGAAATGCGAGCTACGATAAATCTGAAGTTCCAGAATTATGTTAACCTACGAATTAATGTACAATCTATTCATATAAACTAAACAACCAGCTTCCTAATATATAGAGCGAACCCCTCGATCTCAATATGTCCTGTACGTGAGTAAACATGATGACGATGATACTTGCTATCCACTCTAAAAGGAAAAAGTGCAGTCCGCCTCCAAATTTTCTAATGACTAGTCGCAATTGGACAAGTCCCTTCAATAACCGTTGGGCGTCGTTTCAACTAACTGTCCAGCTAACCCTCAAGAGAGAGATACCCAAAGACGATGCACACTTGTTAAAGAAGTAGAGCTTCAATCATAATCCAGTTGTCAAAAAGGTTTCCAATAACTATTCCTTGCTATGCTACCATGGTGTACCCCGACAAGTGTTCACCATCTTGTAACACAACTCTAATTCCCCCTTCCCCCAAACTATACAACCTCTTCTATCTGAAACTCGTATAGTCCTGTTTTAGCCGAGTGAATGGTCAACCGCATATTCCTACTATGATTGCAAACCGCGACAAAATGAACTCTAGTACCCCACCTGTGTTATGAACCTTATACATATGCGCAGTACCTTTCCTATTATGTAGAATCAGCCAATTGTCCTCAATATTCCACGTATACTGTAATGACTGCCATAATTTATTATTGGTGTAATATGATGAAGAAGAAGGAGAAGAAGAAGAAGCCGCAAAAGTAGTGAATGACAACAGAAGAAGAAGAAAATGAATCCATTGAAAGGCATAAGATAAAGAAGAAAAGTCACAACCGAGTGTAGTAATAGATAAAGACGAAGAAGAAGAAGTCGAAAGTTATAAAATTAGAAGAAGACGCGAATGTAGTAGTAGGTAAAGAACAAATGAAGATGAAGAAAAGA
>JADDOH010005472.1:0-122423 GCA_016648135.1 Agrypnia vestita
TGGAGAATAGCAGTGGGTGGGAACAGGCTATAGCGGATTGGAGCCAGGAGGAACAGCAGCTGTTCAGATCTGGCTGTAGAGGCTCAACGCTGAACACCTACAAGCCGGCCTGGGATAGGTGGCAGCGATGGTGTACCACGCATTCTGTCCAACCTCATAACCCTCCCCCTGCAACAGTGGCGAGATATCTGGCCAACCTGTTCATCCACGAAGGGCTAGCCCCTCGAACAATATTGGTCCACAAATCGGCAATCGTATCCTTCTGTGGCCCAGCTCTTGATGCAGATAAGATTAGCTCGAACTTCCTCGTCAGGCACGTCCTTAAAGCCATCTCGGTTTCTGGTGGATGCACTGAGAGACCCCCGATCTGGAACCCCCGAGTAGTGGTGGAGTGGCTACGTGAAAACCCGCCAAGGAACAGCCTGTATGACATGTCAAGGAGGACGGCCATACTACTCATCATGGCATCTGGGCGAAGAGTCCAAGATCTGACACTTCTCAGAGTCACCCCGGACCGATTGATCGACAAAGGAGACTCCATCACGCTATGGCCAGCCTTTGGAGCGAAGACTGACACGGCAAGACACAAACAATCGGGATGGAGGTTGATCGCATCGGATGAAAGGAACATCAACCCCTTGTTTTGGATCCGAAAGCTGGTCTCACTCTCACAGCCGAGACGAAAGCCGGACATGAAAGAACTATTTGTGACGACAGCAGGTGAAGTAAAGCCAGCTTCACGGACAATAATAGGTGGTTGGATCAAGTCAATCCTAAGAGAGGCTGGAGTGGAAGCAACGCCAGGAAGTGTTCGTTCTGCTGTGGCTTCGTTGAATTGGCTGGAAAACTACCCGATAGAGGAGATCTTGTCAAGGGGAAACTGGCAGAGTGAAATCACCTTCCGAAAATTCTACCAAAGAGAGATAGTAGATAAGCCCAAGCAACAATGCCCCCAGAGCTCATTAGCGCCTCTCTTTACGCCAATATAGGCAGTCACATATAACGTCGAACCACTAGGTCACCAGGTGATAACAAACAGATCTCTCATAATGGATTCCAGGCGTCGAGACGGAACACAAAATAAAAGAATTTTACCTTCCATTAAAATTCCTATTTTGTTTCCCTCGACGCCTGGAATCCAGGTAATCCCTACCTGGTGCATTATGAGTCATATGAAAGAAAAACCGTTGCGCCGACGTAACCGGAAACAGGGATACCAGCGGGAATAAATTGTCGCAAACAGGGAATCAGAGGGGGTAGGAACGCGTGTATAAGTGCCGAAACAGCAGGCTGTTCTCATAATGGATTCCAGGCGTCGAGGGAAACAAAATAGGAATTTTAATGGAAGGTAAAATTCTTTTATTATTTTGAACTAAAGTCAAATTTGGCATAAAAACACGTTTTAAAGTGATTTTTTTATGAAAAAATGATCGGACCACACGAGCGCGTCCGCCCCTCCCGGCCGGCGCGCGGATTGTGATCTCCAGACTGCGTAATATTTTGACACATTTCATACTATAGAATTTGTATTTTTAAATATTAAGTAACGTGTTTTTTATAAAAAAAATTGCTTTTTAATAGTGAATGAAGACTCAAAGTGCGAATATAGATACAGTATATCGTTTAAAATCATCTTTTTATATGAATAAACAACATTTGAAAATGACCAAAAATCGTAAATATTTAAGCATGTTTGAAAAATGATATCTTTTTTAATATTGAATATTTCTTAATTTCCCACGTACGGATGAAACACTCTTTGCCCGGGAACATTAAAAACGTTTTTTTTGCCGCGGCCTGTGGATTAATGCCTATATTTTTCTTAATTATTGTAAATAATGTTCAATTTATTACCTTTAAATAAGAATAAAGGTTCTATCTAAGTTATCGCCCTAAAAAAATTGCAATCTATCATATACATTCTGATATAAGTGAATAATAAAAACCCACATTTTCGTAAAAAACGCCGAAATATGCATTTGCAGTGAATGTACCGCCTTAACATTTTTTTTTCCTCTTTTATTTTATATAATTTATATACTGATCAGGGTTCGAGGATATACATATATCACGATATTTATGGCTTGATTTTTATTTTCGGTATATATCCAAAAAAACTTTATGTAGTCGTTAATAGATGGCGCTAGTTGCATTTAAAAAAATGCTACAGGTCTTTTTTTTAATATCTGCGGTCGCTTCTAGATGGCGCTAGTTGTATTTTAAAAAGTGCTACAGGTTATTTTTTTTGGTATCTGCGGTCGTTACTAGATGGCGCTTGTTGTATTCTAAAAAGTGCTACCGTTGTTTTTTAGTTTAATTTGTTTCCTATAATCCTTATTTTATTTCACACTAAGAAACAAACATCCGTAACACTAAATTAGAAAGAGCAACATAATAATTCATTCACAAAATAAAAAACAAATTTCCTAATTATTTGATTTTGTTTGCATATATATCCAATTTTTATATATGTATATCGGATATATATCAAAAAATCAGATTTTTTGATATTTTAGAATAAAAGTCGGATTTTTTTGAAACCTGATTTTAATGTTAATATACTTTATACTCAGAAAAAGCAAAAAAATATCAAGGCTATACCTTAGTACATAAATGCTTTACAAAAATTCTATGTTAAATTTTTTAGGCAAGCATTAACTGTATCGCCGCGCAACGGCCAGCCCTACAATCAGTTGGGCTTGCTCAGAGCTGCACGGGGAGATCGATTGGGTGCCGCATATTACCACGCTAGAGGGCTCGCAGTTGGAGGGCCTTTCCCCCCTGCGGCAAACAATCTTGCGCGCACACTCGCCGCATCCAGCACTACTGCAGAAGGGTATGAAAAATTTATTGATGAAAGTTCTAGTATAAGCCAATGAATGCATGAATTCATGTGGCCTATAACTAAAATGAGTGACTTAAGTATATAATGTAATCTTCAAATTGCCAAATGAAAACAAGCTTTGATGTACATACTTTTTTAGTGATTGTCATGAACATTATTTTGAAATTTTTTCATATTAGAGCAAGGAATTTCCTATGTTATCATTTGGGGTTGCTACGAATATGCCAAAAATATTTTGGTTCGATGAGGATAACTTAACAATTCTTAAGATGAGGATTACATAGGTGAAAATAACTACATATTTGTTGAGCTCAAAATATCTGATTTGCTTTCCAAATGTAAAAGGGGGATCGGCAATAAGGTTATGTGATAGTGCGCTGGAATGTTCAACTATACGGAGACTTCCAAGGGGCAAGTGAGCTGTCCAGTATGATGCGAAAAGGGCCCGCACACAGAGAGACAATGCAAACACTTACCTTTTGTTTTCCGGTTTGTTGAAATCGGCACTAGGATTGTGGACTGTAAGATGCAACTTTGCCGACTTCACCTCAATGAACTCATTCACTGCGAATAACGAATTTTAAAACGGAGTCAAGATCGAACGAAAAGATGCGGTTGCGGAACGGACAAGACCGTGCGTAAAAAAAAGATGGTTGAAATGTTACAAGTCGAAACGTCGTATGTGAACTGAAGCGGGCCCTGCGCGTGTCCCGTGTGTGCAGCGGAGACAGGTGTAGGGTTTGCCTACTCTCCGTAAACAGGCGTTTGAATGTATTTTAAAATACAGGTACTGGCGCAACCAACATCTTTTCTCAGTATCGCTTTGTTCGTTAATGAGAAACGAACGAAGCGTTACTCAGAAAAGATTTTACACATCATTTGCGACTACTGTAAGATTAATACTACTGTAAGATATAAACGATTTTTTTACATGTAAAATGTGTGAGTGTTTGCCTCAGTGGGGGCATAATCTAGTGCAACTAGCATTATAAATACAACTGTGTATACAGGTGTACCAGAGCTAGCAGCAGAAACTTTGCCGGTAGATTCCTGCCTATGTTACGAGTCTAAAATGTTCAAGCAACCATGACCTAATATCAATAGTTATGGAGATATGCAATGTCAAAGATAGCATTTTTTTAATATTTCTGTCTTATTTTTTACAAATAGTTGAACTATTATTACAGTAACTTATATCGATTATGAAAAATACATTCGCTTTAATACAAGTCGAATAAAATAATAAAAACCTTGCAAAAAAATTTTAAAAGTTTATTTTTACAAGGTTTTTACCATTTTATTTAAGTTGTGTTGAAACAAAAAAAAATTCTTAATCTATATAAGTTATTGTAATGCTAGTTTAACTTTTTGTAAAAAAAAAGTTTGAAATATTGAAAAAAAAAATGCAAACTTTGATATCGCATAACTCCATAACTATTGATGTTAGTTCATGGTTGCTTGAACATTTTAGACTCATAACATTGGCAGTAATCTACCGGCAAAGTTTCTGCTGCTAGCTCTGGTACACCCTGTATACGACTAAAGAAATATAATGATTGTTAGCTTACATGGTAAGAAGGTGAGAGCTGTCAAATGCGACCTGTGTCCTCTTTGCCTAAACTTTCTAGGAACGCGACTTTCTGGTGTGTATTGTATGTACGCAGGTACCAATTATTTTATATGCAGAATATTTTTATCTTTCTTTTGTCAGCTAACATTGGCTTTCATTTTAGCTCTCTGTCTCCGGACTCGCGGTCACCGTCTCTCGGCCTTCTGCCCCCCACGGCGCGACTCAGTGCGCACGCCTACACGGGCACCTATATGTCTGTGCATCACCGCCTGCAATCTTCTGAAGGGCTCGCAGAGGCTGAGGGGCTGCTGCAAGGGTTGGGATCTATGCTCACGGCGCTGGTGGCAACTGATGAATTTCAGTCGGACACCATTGTAAAGGTAAGATGCATTTAAGGGTATGCTATGAAGCATAGAGATGAATTTAGACGATCAGATTAATCAGTTTTTATTGTATGTCTAAAAGTAAGGTATTCATTGTAAATAAAATATTGAATAGTAAAATTATTGTGTTAGTTGTGCCGCGAGTTGTGTAATCAACAATAAATTTTTGAAAATCTAATGAGAAAAACTAAAGCGGAGGGTTTGGATGTTGGTAGATGACTAACCATTGGATAAATTTATAAGCTTAGTAGATATTAGCAGCAGCAGTAACGACCTCTACGAAGAAGTAAGAGAGCAAGCAAACAAAGCCGCAACTATTGCTGGATGCTTGAGAAATGCTGTCTGGAGAAACGAACATATGCTCAAGGAGAGCAAAGTGAAGATATATAAGACCTGTGTCCGCCCAATCATGACGTACGGTATCGAGACAAGGGCTGACACTACCAGAACTAAAAATCTCCTAAGAACAACTGAGATGAAGACTCTCCGACCATTGCGGGACTGACAATCCGAGACCGAGTGAGGAATTCCGAAATACGAAGAACTTGTGACGTCGAGGATATTGTCCGATGGGGAAGATCTAGAAGACGTTACTGGAGAGATTATGTGGAGAGAGATTGTTCTGAGAGTAGTGAGCATAGCAGCGAACAAGCTGCCGTCTGGTACCAGACTCCCAGGAAGACCGCATAAAAGATGGCGAGATAGCTGGACATCTGTATCCCAGGAACAGGCTCCGAGCAATGACAGGACACAGTCTTAGATGAAGCAGAAGAAGAAGAAGTAGATATTAGATAGTTTAGATAGCAATGGCATGCAGTGCATACAAACAAAAAATCTGTGCAAACTAAAGATACAAACAAACATTAATTAAATATTCCTTATCTTGTGAATTAGACGATTTAAAATCCTTGCTGTAATCCGTGGCTCCGGCTAGAGTTTTGTGGCTTTCGTTGTTTTTGACTGCTTCTGTATAGATCTTTATATAAAGGCTTCTCATATTTTACTTATTTTGTTCGCACGCATTAAATTTGTTTCTTGAATCTGGAAGAGAATCTCACTGAACTGTATATTTTCTTATGCCAGCAAGTTTTATGTAGTTGGCAAGTAAATATTTCCTACTATAGAGTGCTTCTTCGATAGGTCTAATTTTTGGTGAGAACTGTGCGCACAGAAACCACACTTACTAATTCCACAGTTACTAACATATTAAATGTTTTGTGTGTATTCCAACTGTTAATTTGCTTTGACAATCTGCTAGTAAAGTGGCTTTGTTTTAATAGATTATATATATGTATTACTTTTGTTTGAATTTCAAGTTTATTAATTACAATTAATAGTATAAATTCAATCTCTTTCTGTTTATATTGATTAGTTTATGACAATTTGTAAAGAAGGTTTGTTAAATGTAAGTTTTTGAAAATTTCTGTTAAATATAAGCCACTGATTGATAAAGGTGGTGAAATATCCCCTTAGTGTAGTGTAGAACAGCATCGAAGCAATTAAACTGCTCTGTTTTATCAGTAGGGTATTTTTTGCGACATGATAAATATTTAGTAATCATAATGTTAAGAGAATATAAGAATAGCATATTTTTCTAGATGAGCTGTTTGGATCTATACGCAGTGTATTCTGTGACTGACGGCCATAAGCTGGAGGCCTCGGCCATGACGGAAGATGAAAGGAGAGCTCTGTCTATAGCGATGGAACTGGTTGCCGGAACGTTGGCTGCTCTACTGCTTCCGGCACACACGAGGGCTGCTGAAGAGATGCTCACGTATCCTGCTTTGCCTGCTGGTAAGAAATATTTTCTCATTTGATGTAATTTACTTACTTGTGTATACATGACTGAATAATTAAAGTGTTTCTGAGAAAGTAATCGAACTTATTAATTATTGATAATAATAAGTTCATTTTTCATATTTTAAGGAGTGACGGTATTTTAACCAACTATACAACAACTGTTATTTAAAATTTATATCTGATTGTATAGATCAGCGTTTCCTGACCTTTTTTGGCTTGCATACCACTTGGTAGTACATTACGCTTAATTGTACCACTTTGTAAAAATGATTGTATTTCGAGAAATTTGTTATTCTATTTCCATTATAAATTTTATAGGGTGACTATATTTCCCAGAACTCAATTTATTTAAGTTTAAAAAGATACCAAAGGTTTTATTTTTTCTGATAAAAATCAGACATTTGAACAATGTTTTTTTTTAAATAAAAGGTTCCGAAGTTCATTTCTTGTCGAAATTCAAAACCAGGACATTTAAAGAAGTATTTTTTAACAACTAATTTTTATTAAAAAGAATTACATAGCATTAAATTAAATTATTTGTATAAAAAAAATTAAATGCGCTGCAGGCAATTATTTTCCAAAAATTGCCGATATTAATAGAAAATATATGCATATAAAATTAATTAAACACGGTAAATGTAAAAATTCTTCTGATGATAATGAGACAATTTACACTTTCATTTTTACAAATTTACAGCAGCGCTGCAGGCGAAATTTTTGTTTTAAATATAATAATATTAATGAAATTGTATTTAAATTATATTTTTATGACTGATTTTTTTAAAACTTTTTATGTCCACCATTACTGATTATTTTATAACTATCCACTCGCGTACCACAGGTTGGAAACTGCTGGTTTAGATGATACGTAACTGATTTTTCATATTTCAATGATATATCTCAGTTATCAATCATGATACAAATCTCAAATAATAGTACGATGAATAACCATTTAAAATCACGCTTTGGCCATTACTAATTTTAAATTGTGCCACCATCAGAATAATTAATTATAAGAGTGTCGTTTGAAAACAAATACGTAATTGTGATGTATTCTCAAATTAATATAATATATAATATATTCAATAAATTGGCACTGCTACTATATATTGTTTTAGATATTTTCATCTATTATTCTTCTTAATGTTTATAAATAAATTTTTGGGATTTATTACAAGTGAAATTATGCAAACTAATTAACCTCATTGCTAGTACACGAAAGCTAGGATGTTCAAAGATATAAATAAATATTGAATTTTTTTTTAAAGTTTTATCTATGGTAAACATTGTAGTCTATAGAATAATATTTTTAAAGAGTTGATACACTACACGCAAGGTCATGTTACTTTGTGAGTTGTGCCATCTAATGTTGTAACAAATAGTTTTCCTTTCATCGCTTCTGATGGTATCAATTCATCAGTTGTATTATTTTAATTTTTTGTGTAGTATAATTAATCGCAAGTGTAAATTGTGTTTTAGAAATGTAAACTAATTTTCTTTATTGTGACTATTTCATTTATGTTTTCGCATATTATTCTTTTTCAAAGTAAAAGTGTTGCTGGAATGGTTGAAGATCCACCCGCACATGCTGAAGGAGCCGCCATTTGTGTCTCGTCTCGAATTGTGGCCTGGTCTGTGTGCCTTACTGAACACTTTGCAGCAGTCGATCAAGGATTTCACTGGCCAGGAATGTGAGTACTTATTAAGCGTATTAATCAATCTAGTAAAATCAACATCATAAATTAATTATGCATTTAATAAAATGGATTTCCCAAGTGAGTGTAATACAACTCATCCCGGTCGGTGATTTTATTTTAATTAAAGAGACGCATACAGAGACGTTGATAATACATACATTTAATACAAGCAAAAATAAAATTGTTATGTCAACTCTTCAATTAAGAGTTTCTGCAGCATGCAATTATATCAAAAAGAAATGCACATAAGAAAAATGGTAATAATTTTGAAAATAGAAGTAATTACAAAAAACTCGAAACCGTCAATAAAAGAATGTTGAACATTGAAAATAATGACTTACGGCAGGTACAAACTAAACAACTTGCGGTCGATATGTAAAAGCCGGAAGATTCAGAGTACACTAATACACTCAGTATCTAATGAAAGGTATGCATGTTTGTGCGGACTTTTTTCTTTAAGTTGTTTAAAGAACTGCTAAGTACATCCACCTTATCCACGTCCCGACGACACAAGTGGTTGTATAAAATGCAAATCCTACTGATTGGATTGTTTTGACCGATGTTGTTTCTCCGGCCGAAATGTGTTAAGGGGGAATACCTACCTAGACGTTTCAGAAAAATCGATTTTTAATTTTTTGATTGCATTTTCTGAAAGTTTGAGAATGTCTGGTGAAAATTTCAAGCAAAATTCAAAGAAATAACAAAGTTATAGCTGATAATAGTGGCACCCTTTGTTGATTACGCTCCGCGCCACACTGATGATTACAGATGAAATGGGAGTGGTCACTGCGGAGTCAGAGTGGACACTCACAGAGAACCAAAAATTTTACGCCAATGTTGAATATTTTTTAATTAAAAAAATTTAACACATTCATAAAGTTATGTACTTTCATGTACAAATGATACATATAGGTTTCCTTAAAAAATTCTCAAAAATTGCCTTTTTTCACGCTTCGTAGATAGGTATTCCCTCTTAAGGTACTGGAGATGAGGATTTGTAATGAAGTTGATGCTACTGATTGCTGACGTATTCATAGTTCCGTAAATTGACTTATGTGGCATAGACACATCTGCAAGTAGTCTCCTATCTCACTCATTGTTTTCAGTCGCTCTACATAATCTCACAAAATTCTACCTTGCCCCGCACATTAAGATAATATTTTAATGACTTGGTTTTTGAATCCGTTCTGTTGTATTTATACGCGTGGTCTAGTGAATTGACCGTATGTGAGAATCGTACTCCAATAAGCCGGTAGGACGTGGAAAATTTTTCAGTTTTTTTAAAATTGTTTTTTAATTTTTCAAAAATACTCAAATCACATACTGTTGCACACACATTATGAAATGCAAACTACAGATATTCTTCAACAGTGCCTCAGTCTTATTGATGTTATTTTATTCTAGACGAAGTGGTACCATTACCAGAAGACGAGGAGTTGCAGGGGTACTTACCTATTGATCTTGCATTTTCCAAATTGAAATTTTTGCACTCTGCTTCATCACCAAATTTTAACAATGGCAATGGTGAAAACATACTACGGGCCTCAGAAGACTTAGAGGAGGGAACATCCATAAGAGAAATGTTGGCCAAGAGGAAGAATGGCTTTTCTATTTCAGATATTGAGGCCTTGAAAAAAGATTTGAATTTTATTGATTCTTTGAGAGCTTACAGGCTGATACAACTGGGAGAATGGTTGGCCAACCATCTAAAACAAAATGGAATGGAATATATCAGTGTTAGGTAAGGCATTTCTTTTTTTCTTATAAAAATCATCATCATCATCAATGGCTCTACAGCTCATTGTGGGCCTTGGCCTCCTCCAACATTCCTCTCCATCTTCCTCTATCCTGACATGTACTCCTCCAATCCCTGATGCTTATAGTTTTCACGTCTCGCTGCACTCCATCCACCCATCGGAGTTTGGATCTACCGACGCTGCGTCTACCTTGGGGCTTTGTGTGGAGAATCTTTTTTGTCATTCTCTCTTCACTCATTTTTTTCATGTGCCCTGCCCATCGCAGACTCCCTATTTTGATAAATTGTATTATGTTGGGCTCATTGTAAATATTGTAGACCTCCTCGTTGTATTGTATTCTCCAAACTCCATTTTTTTTACATATACAGTCGAACTCGGTTATAAGGAACGCGACGGGACCGACTAAATTTGCTCCTTATAGCCGGGACTCCTTATATCCGGGATTCACTTTTTTCACATTTTTTTTTGATTGTGTGATGTTATTTTCAAAGGCAGCTAAATAAACATCCTTATCTTTCCAGAGTGATGAAACTGTAGAAGACGATTTTACAGATTTTTTGACGCCGATAATTTCGACTTTTTCGCGAACCTAGAGATACTTTCGTGTGTTAGTGAACATGTTTCGGATAGAATAATTCGCTTTTAACTGATTAGGCTTTTAAATGCTAATACAGTTAACTGCATAAAATAAACTATCACCATAAACATTTTGGAAACCCCCAATAATCGGAGTTATATGACCAGTATTCTCGACCTTCAGTAAACTATTGCATGCCTGCGCACGTGAGATTTTCGGACACAAGTTTGTGTACATCATAAAATGAACCCTAATTAAGTGTGAGCCGCTTTAAAAGCAAAGTGAAAAAGTTCATTGTTACGAGTACGTATTTGTCTTTTTTCTGCAACCCAAGCAAATATGTCTGTAGAGTTTCCAAAATTTGCTCCGTATATCCGGGAATCGCGCTCCTTATAGCCGAGACCGATTGTATGGGAATATGCGCAAATCAAAATGAATTCATAGTTTTTCTCATTATAGCCGGGATCTCCTTATATCCGAGCTCGTTATAACCGAGTTCGACTGTATATTATTTTTCGAGCATTTAGAGTATTTTCTTTCACATTCGGCCGAATTTGAATAGTGTCTAGGGAGCGCAGATCTGAGTTCTGGCACATAGAAGATACAAAAGTTTTCGCGCAGATCTACGCTCCGGCACCCGACCGGTTAACTAAATTCCTTAGTATACGAAACATATATTCAATTTCTTAAAAAAAAAATTGTACATAGTCAAGGGTGACTTATTTACTAAGACATTATACTTTTTAAAAATATTTAATTTGACCTTTTCATAATTTTTTATATTTATACATATACATACATAATTAACAAGCTCGTAGTAATTTTTTTAAACCAGTTACATTTATTGGAACCAGCCATGACACCAGTTTATGTACCAAGAATTTTACGTTAGTTTATGTCTATATATTTTGATGATGTTTGGTGTACATACATATCCCAATAGGTTTCTTTTAGATTAAAATCCTATTTGAATGGCCTTTATTTTGTCTTATAAAATAAATACTAATTGTAGTTTTATTTAGTGAGAACGATGGAATCAAGTCGTTCACTCCTATCCAGAATACTTTGGAGAACAATCCCGATCTGCTGAAAGCCATCGAGGCACTGTCCTTACTCAGGGAGAAGAGACTCAGCGAATGCGTCGAATTAGAAAGTCAGCTCAGTGAGACCGTCTCGACTGCCTCCCAACGCGATGGTGAGTACCAACACTAATTAAATCAACCCCGAGACAATTAAAATATTCTTCAAAATACTGTCATTATAAAGGAAAGTAAAACTTATTATTTATGGTGATTACTTTAAGTCAAATTTGCTACATAAATACAGTAGAAGCTCATTAATTCGAAATTCAAGGGACCCAAAAAAAGCATTCCAAATTATGCGGAACCCTGTTAGTCCAAAAATCAAAAAAAAAAACTCAATGCGATTGCAAAATTTGTCAAAAATTGTAAATATCACCTGAGAAACGCCTGTATTTTTGCATATTTCAAGAAATCATTTTGAAAACACAATATTTATTATGCTAATACAAAGATCAAGACATTTCTATTATGTACTTGCATGATATTTGTTGTCCTTTCGAAAAATATTTAAAAAAAATCTTAATTAAAATGTATTGATTGACAAGGGGCTAAAAATTATTTCGAATTACGAATTACCAGGGTTTTCAAGTTATAATGTTTAATCTACTATAAAATTAACATTTTGGGACCTGTGGGTTTTAAAAATTTCAAATGTTGATGAATTTAAAATTATCAGGGTTCAAATTAATGAGGTTTTACTGTATATAAAATTTAACTTTTTTTATGTATAATGTACCGTCAAATGTTATTCATATTTTATAAGGGGTAATTGTTCCAAGGTGAAGACAATTTGAGCGATAATGAAGGAAAAACTGTTCACCAGGATGGCTCGTCAAAAACTGGTGAAGAATCTTTGGTTCAAGATTCAGATCTAACTCCTCCCATTGTGATATCTGAAGCTGATTTCAAAGATAAAGGTGAGATCAATATTTTATGGCAATATCTATTCTTAATTTTATATGGATGGTAGATAATTTAAGTACAGTTGATTATCCGTGGCGGTGCAGTGGGGAAAAAAATGATGCAATTTTTTTTTGTGGATAATTGCCGCAAAAAAATTTAAAATAATTACAAATAAAAATTCTAAAAAATCTACACAATGCACACAGCCTTATGGGACGAAAATACAATATGTATTGAACATACGAAATAAGAAAATAATTACTACAAACACTACCACACCGGAATCTCGATCAATTTTTTTTTGTTTTGTAAAATATCACGCACTGTTTGTTCACCAGCATTTTCAATGACCCATTTTCATTCTTGTTAATTATTTCAAATTTTTGTTCTATGGCATAAAAATCTTTTACTTTTAGACACGATCACAAATACACAATTGAAAAATAGATTTAAAAAAGAAAAATACACATTAATTATACACAGTTATACGGCACGAAAATGCACAATATAAAATAAACAAAAAATGTCCAAGATACATTATAGGTGCATATTTATTTACATTAACAATTAGACTTGTGGAGCGCTCTCTCGCTTGTGTCAAAATAAAAATCCCAAAATTTCGTGATTCTGCATTCTACGTACATTGATTGCGTCTTGCGTTGTCACGATCACTTTGCGCATTCTCCAATGACGTTTGTGCCAAGTGAATTATCTGTATCTTATGGAAAACTTTATTACGTCAGACTTAAATAAAGACAAATTTCATGACTATCTATCTAAAAGATTAAAAAATGCTGGGGAGAATCAAAGTGCAATGAGAGCTCATAACGTCGGAGAAATATTTAAAAGTTTTTTTGTTTAACTTACATGTATTTTTTTAGTTCTTTAGAGATTCTCCGCCATGATCTGCGCTGATGGTCAAGTAGTTGAATCACTTTGGTCCCACAAACATTTGTGGTCGTGTGTCAAATTGTCAAAATTTTCAATATCCGTCGTACGAAATCGCAAAAATTTCCGAACAAATCCGGATCGTGTCAGACGTCTCATCTATAGATAACTAAGTTACGCACTACTAAATCGTGTACAGTGTGCGATGTTCAGTACTACTTCGAAGGTCAGGAATGTACTTGTGTATTCGTACGTATACGTACTACTCAATTTCGTACGAAAAATCATCCAGTGTGCGGCCGGCGTAATGCATAACTCTTAAGGGTCGGTTGTTTCAAGTTGGATCAAAATAAAATTTCGTTTAAAGCATAGATTTTTGCGTTCTCCACCAATCATACGATCCGTTTCCGTAAAAATCTATGCTTTAAACAAACTTTTATTCTAATCCAACTTGAAACAACCGGGCCTAAGCAACATTATCGGATGTTTGAAATAATGAACAAAAATTTCTTTAAAACAAACTTTACAATAAATGTCTAATTCATTTTTCAGTATCGTTTTTTCTTTGCTCTTTGATTACATATTACATATCCATCTTTAAAAATCTGATGCGTATTTGGTATTAGTTCGCGAGAAGAGAGCCGGTATACTGAAACCTCAGGGCTCCTTGGAGCGCGCCAGGGGAGAAAAGGCGGCCCTGTGCCGAGCTGCGAGGGTGGAGACCCTCACCCCCGAGAGCGCCGCACACTCCACTGGAGACCTGTCTGTCACGCCGTCCGATGGTGGGGATAATCAGGTGAAACACAAAATATTATAGTTCATTTGTTAATCCAACAAATTTCAGTAATATTGCGGTAGAGTAGATAGACATTTTTCACTACAGATATTTATTCACTTTTTGTATTACACATTGCCAAAAGTGCACCTGGCGTATTTCATCCTGTATCGGTAGTAAATAAGCTGATCTAAAATCACAAAACTCAATATTGATTTTAAGAAATATTTTAATTACAGTACTGGTGTTATTTCAGAACTGTTTTTGGATGTTATGAACACATTTCCATTAATGTAAAGTAAACCGTAAATTAAGAATGAGTTTTTAAAATTACAAATTAAAAATAAGTTTTTATTTTGAATCAAGGACACAGGAAGTAGCTGTTCGACAGTGTCGCAAGATGGCAACATTTGTACGGATGTCGGGTGCTTACTCGACCCGCCCATAGGAAAGGAGGGCGGAGACTCCAGCAAGGGGAGGAAGGGTAGGACCAATGTCGCCATGCAGGCCATCATGCGCAAACAAGAAGAGTCAAGCAAACAGGTATATACTTTCCTGACTGTTCATGTCATGCTTGCTTTTTCATTTAGTAAATGAAAATTTAATATTTCATTTCATCTGATTAAATTGCCGATACTTAATGTGTTGCTGATATTTATAGTTCCAAAAAGTGAATGCTCGAGAAATTCCATTCCGAAATTAGTACTACTTTGCAATTCTCTTCTTATTTAAAACGTCAAAAAAATAACTAGAAATCGAGAATCCTAGCTGAAAAAAATATAATAAAGTATTCTTAATCATGTTTCAATATGAAGCAAACTTTTTAATGAATCACTCCTACCCCTTAGTGCTTGAAATAATCAATCATTGATAGGATTTACATTGTCTTCATACATTTTTATTTCCAGGTGAAGTTTCTAACACCTGTTACCACTCCTGATTCTATCGGTGAACCCAATCAGTTATCTCCTCTGAACTCTAAAGACCACATAGATAAAAAAAAGATCATACAGCCAAAAGTTATTAAGTCCTTGGCCAGCATCCCTACGGATCGCAAAACTGGCGGGATACTCTCTCTCAAGGACAAATCTGCAGGGTATCCCCATCTGGTCAATACTGAACCTCCTGTCACCACCGATGCAAAACTCGAAGTGCTGGACCAATCCGCTACCAGTTTGGAAGATAAGGCAGTTGCCAAAGTGCAAGACTCCAAACAACTGAACATGGCGAGCCAACATGCTGAGTTTGGCAAGTATCCTTCCGGCAACACTCAACATTCTCCAGGGAAGAATGCAGATGGAAACCAAGCCAAGAAAGCAACCGAAAATGAAGGATCGAACCTCACTGGCTCTGGTTATATCCCCTGGAGTGATGGTACATCTGCTCGTCCACAGTTTCAACAAGATACTCCTCAAAAAGAGGAGAAATACGCAAACAGAATCCAAAATTCTGGAGTACAAAGTAAACCAATGAACTTCTCGTATTTCTCATCTCCGGACAACCAAAACAGTAGCATCACGCTGCCAGTGGTAAATCCTAAAGAAATTGACATTCGCTCTGTTGCTTTGCAGAAGCAAAAAAGCATGCAAGTTTCGAATGATGCAATGATCGATCAATATAACAAGGAAAGTATGCCGCAGTATAATTATTGGTACGGTTCATCGGGACCCAATCCAAATATGCATAGTCCGGGACAAAGAGACGCAGCAGGAAGGCACACCAGCCTACCACCGAGGCTGGCTAACTTGAAGAAGACTAAAAATAATCCAGAATATGCAGCTAGAATGCAAGATCAACAGTTGGGGAGTTTCAGGTACCAAGAACTTCCCGCAACAGCTCAGCAGAGCAGTCCGGGACAGAACCTTCCAGCTTGGAACACCAATTCGCAACAACCTCAGACAACTTGGTGGAAGCCGAGCAATCACGAAGCTAATTACGATTCTACTTACCAGCAGCCAAACATCCACTCTCCAAGAAACTATTCGCAGAATTATTATGCTAATCCGCAGCAGCCAAATATGAATAGTCTTGAATATCAAGATCAAAGTAATTTTAATTTCAACCAGCCAAACACTATGCAGGGAAGAAATCCCCAGAATATGTCTCAGAGCTTCCCGGAGAATTCACAAACCAGCCCGAGGTATAATGTGAATACTTCCAACTATCCAATGTATGGCAAGCCGGGAACAAACTACGCCCAATATAACCCGTACAATCCGGGAATGTACCCGCAGTTTTCCAGTAAATTTGGGTTCTCTCAGCAGCCGATTCCTAAACCTTCGATTGGAAATGAGTACAGTTTGAATCCTTATCCATCATACCCGAATGCGAGTCAATTTGGATTAGCACATGGCATGAATCAGAGTAATCAGCCGAAAAGCATGAATGATGCGTTATTGAACCAGTATCCACCCCGGGAAGTGGCCCACACCATGCCCGTCGAGGTATCAATTGCCAGACAGCCAGGCGTCCCGGAGTTCGTGCCGAGAAGGGTCAGTTTGGAGGGAGCGAAGGGTTATGATGCGTCAACTCCTAAAAGTGACAGCAGGAAAGATAGAAGCATGGATTCTTACAAAGTAAGTGTTTATACATTATTTTAGACAGATTGTTACTTTTTTGCTGTTAATCTAATATTGGCATTAGTCAGTTTACAATGAACTTTAGTAAAAATGTGGAGCATAGATGCAAAACCGCCACTATCCCCATATGGATAGTGGCGGTTTTGCATATATATGCCACAAATAATGTATATATATTTTAGTAAATTCAATAAAAGCATGTGTATATAGTAATTTTTCTGGTAATTTATAAACATGTCATTATTTGGCCACTAGGTTCTTAAACAACAAATTATTATTGATTGAATGATTGAATGGTTATGATGAAAATCTGAGAAGGGTGAGCATTATAAGTATGTACTTTACTTTATGTAATTTTGATGATCAAATCAACATTGTAATCCTCACAAGGTGCGTCAGATAACAAAAAAACGCTTGCAACTTTGAAAGTGAACATTGAAATAAACAGTGATCTCATGCTAATAACTTTGTTTAGTGTTATATGCTGTTTAGTAATTAATAAATAGCTTGATTAATAAAAATAATGTTTATTTAATTTGCAACTGATATTTTCTTTAGTAAGTGAATATTGCAGATGATGAAAGTTTTTATTTTACAAATATAACATCTTACTAAGTTAACTATGGTTGGGTTTCGCAGGATGTGAGTAAAAAAGTCAATATTAAAAGTTCGATTGTTTATTAAAAGTATGCATCACAGAATGGTGCATTTAGTTCATTTTTGACATCCTCTTAGTCTTCGTTCACACATCGTCACAGTTGTGGACAGGTCCACAACTACAGAATACAGTGACAATTGTGTAACAACTTCCATACACAAATGTAATAGAGAATCTCTTTAGCAGTACAGTGAGTCTACCGGCCCTCCTGCTGGCAACACCTACTCCCTGTTCAGTGCGGGGCCCGAGTCCTGGGGCGCCAGTCCTCTGGGAGGTGCTGTAGGTGGTGCGGCTCCGCAGCAGGTAATCTGTCGTCCTTCGTGCTTTATATATGTATGAAGAACTGAATAACCGTTGTCACATTTTGCAGAGTAAAAATAGATCATTTTCACTTCACTTAGCTGATAAGCCTAATAATTAATTTTCTCAGTGGTTGATCTACCGGAAGGGATGCAAATGGGAAGTATATACATGCGAGACCAGAGACATAAAAACAGCCAGAAGGCAGCGAAGACAAATCATCAAAATGATTCAACTTGTAAATACCCCAATGGCCATGAAGAATTTTCTTTCTATAATCTGGGTCTTCATTAACTGTTGAACATAATATTTCCATTTGTAATTTGAAACAATGAAGTTTGGTTAAATCCACTACCAAATCATGATTTTTTTTTAAATACAGATGTGAACACGGAATACATGTTGCATTAATATTCTTACTATTTTCAAACTAACCTATGCTATGAAAATAGGACTAACTTGCTGGTGTCCTGGAATGGGGCTCGAACCAACAGATCACTAGGCGAGCGTTATGACCACTACATTAACAATCTATTCAAATGCCTGGTGATAAATATTTTGATTGTAATTGAATACGAATATTCGTATTCGCCGAATAGAAGATATTTACCGAATATTCGTATTCGCCTAATATCATCACGAATATTAAAAACAAACCATTTATAACTGAACGCAATGCAAATTACGGTTTGGCTGTGCACCGTGTATCCGAACACACCTACTCTATTATCGGGGATTCCCCTAACATTGAATGAATGGATTTTTTGAGTTCTCAAGTTGTCAATTGTTACTTGTTTCATGGCATAACATGAGTTCTTTCATCTAGTTTTGTTGGGTTATTAATAAGGTTAGGTGCTCATTTCATGTAGTTTTTGTTATGTAATACGTATTGTTCTTTCCATTTTATTTCCATTGTGTGTAAAAATATTAACTCTTATAAAATAATTTCAAATTAAATCTAATAACATGACCACTCGTAAGTGTGAAAAAAGTGATATTTATTTTCAACCGCTTTGAATGTACAAACGGATAAAAGAAATGTGCTTTTGAACAAAAATTTGCCGGTGGTAAATTTTTTTAATTATTAAATATCTTAGTAAAAAAAGAACAGTGGTGTATTATTTATTACCTTGTTGAATTATTCGTATTTGTATTCACTGAATAGTAGGCTTGATATTCGTATTCGTGAAAGTAGTATTTGTTGCATCACTACTAATTGATGTATAGTGTAAAAAAGAATTTGGTCAACTGAATTTTACATTTTTTAATTTGACCATGTTCAAGTGTATTTATCTCAATTTTTCATTATATTATAGAGTTAATACTTACCAGTTAAGTATGTACATGTATTTAACTGGTAAGTGACCGTGTATTTATCTCAATTTTTCATTATATGGAGTTGATAGTCAAATACATGATTGACACTTTTAAAGATTAGATTTTTGTTTATTTTTAGTCCCTATGGTCTGGTCCGGGACCGTCTCCTCTTGAGAGGCTGCTGGAACAACAGAAGCAGTTCAAATACCCGCCAAATGAGTGAAGCAACTTATTGAAGAACTCATTTTTGTGACGAAAAAATCTTTGACTGAGGATCTGTACCTGTTTACATTTATGTAAACCCAATGTTGGAAACAGATCGCCGAAGAAAATAAAAATATTGTAGGGCTACTTACCTGGAAATGAGAGTATCTATTCATTTCAAAATTGTCTAAAGGGAGGTTATTATTACATATTGCCTGGATTACTTAGAGTGAAAATATTTCTAAAAGTACCTACCTATTATTTGTAGGAAGAACAAACGTATAGGCTTTTGAATGTAGCAACATAGTCTATTCAAAGTTGCCAGATCATGACGATTGTTTTAAAGATGGTTGAATTTTGTTGTTGAGGATTAAATCATGATTTAAATAAATTTTATTAAAAAAAAAGATTTTTTATTATTTATTGTGACAATTTAAGCCGCCAACAATTCTAGGGCTGAGAAGTTTTCCAAAATAAACTTAATTGATGTACTTCTTCCCTTGATAAGAGTTTTTAAAAATTAAACACTGATATATTTGTTGAATAATTAGACATTCGAAGACCATGTAGAAAGAAATATATTATTGATTGATAGGCTATATTAAAATGTATATTAATATATACTAATATTATTACCAAGGTGTGATTTGTAGTAAATGTTGGAAAAATTACATTTGACTGATGTTTATAATGGATAAATAATTTTACTGTTTCTATGAGAAGAGTCATTTAACTTTTAGTCAGCTATATATAATATAAATGTATTGTGCATAATTAATATGTATGATATGATACGGTAATGTCTTCGTGCCCTACGTGTTCATGTATATATTTGAAATTTGCGATATGCCGCAGGGACTGCCATGAACTCTATATGTATAATTAAATGGAAAGAAATTAAGCTGTCACTAACACTAAATAGGTAATGAAATTATTTTAGTATGTAATCTTATAACAATAACCATAGTGTATGGTGCACAGCAGTTCAGCTTATAACAATCATTGTGAGGTCCTTTAATAAATAATTCCCCCTATTCTCATAATAACAACATCACTACAGTAGCCTGAGACAAAATAGACAGGATGTAAGTATTCTAAAGTGTCTATGAGAAATGTCAAAGAAGTTTTTCAAATGCTAACACATAAAAAATGACAGGGTGTCTCTTAGCTAGAATAAAAACTTTGGGGGAGTTTTCTTCATGCAATTTTGAAAAGAAAATATTCTTTACACTTTGAGTGAAATGCCAACACTCGTTTTTCAATATTTTTGACTTATTTTCGTTAAAACCTTGGACTATCACTACAGTAACTTATACAGAATATTAGAAATTTATTCGCTTTGATAGAAGTCAAAAAAAAAAATTTAAACTTTGCAGAAATTTGAAAAAACATTTTACAGAAAATAAGTCAGAAATATTGAAAAAAATGCAAAATTTGATGTCGCTTATCTCCCTAACTGTCGACATTTCACCTAAAGTGTAAAGAATATTTTCTATCCAATATTGAATGGAGAAGACTTCCCTGAAGTTTTTGCTACTAACTTTGAGACACTCTGTGTAATAGCAAAATGTGATTGATATTTTTATCCTGAGAATAGGGTGAAATACCAGCATTTGGACTCTTAGGGTAAGTAGACGACAGACAAATATTGCAAAAAAATTAACAATATTTTTTTGACAACATTGTTACGAAACTCGTAATCTGCAGAAATTCAAAACTTTCTCGTGAAAAGTAGGCTTCCTGACCACCAGATCAAATTTAAAATCAAAATATGCTGGATAATTTATAAAATCTATGGCATTCGATCTGCAGTGAGTGCACAAATGCACCCTGTCCATGCTTTGGGTGAGAAGGTTAATTATTATTGTAATTAAATGTAACACAAAACGCTTATAAAAAATATGATTTTGGTTGGAATTGTGTTTTATAATTTGGTTCATATTAGCGTTTACATCAGAACTGTCTCCTCTGTTGATATTTCAAGGACTTTTACTCTGTACAAATAATTGATTTAGACTAGACAGCTTCCCAAAGTAGAGACCACAATGATCTACAATGCTGTGCTATATTTTAGATAGTATTTACTAATTTTGTTTAGGAATACTGACAACCACTTATGTTGAAATTACAGATTGATATACCAGTTTATTAAAACAGTCCATAGATTAACATTAATCATAATGTACATTCCTCAAATGTTAATAAATGTTACCTAATATAGTAAATAAGTTGTTGACATTCAATTGTTAGGAGGTAATGACTGAGTAAGACCTCCACTGTGTGAGTTAATTAATATTCTCGTGTTCTTTCCTAAACTACCTTACAAAAATATGCTAAATGGTGAAAAAATTAATGTCACGTGTAATCAGTTTTAGTATGTAACTGAATTAAACAACAATGTTGGCATCGGATAAAAGGGCACCTTTGAATTATGAATTAAGTATCCTACTTGTCTTTTATAATTTTGCTAATGACGCAGCCCTGCAAATTTGAATAAGATTAAAACTAATAATAAGAAAATAGTTTAATGGTCCAGATCTACTCGGGGGTACTATTCTTGGGGAAACTTTATACGTTGCGAAACCATCTGGCATCTGGATGCCAGTTGTTATATACTGACTTCAATTTGCTTAAAACAATTTAATAAAACCTTTTACACCAATTTGTCTCAAATTACTTCCGAGGCAAATTACTGCTCAAGGATTATCTGACTCCAAAATTTGTTTAGTATTTCGTGAAATGTATTTTGATAGATAAAGTGTAATAAAGTAAACTTTAAGGTTAAGTGTTCCAAAACTTAATATAAAAAAAAAAACAAAAAAAGCAGAACCAATAAAGTAACTACAAATATATAAATATTTAAAGGTATTTCATCCAATAAAATGAAACCATTGCAGACCTGCTGTGTTAACTAATATGTACATATTATCAGATTTTCAGAATATTTGTGCAGTATTTATTGTTTTAAATTCATACAGTAAACTCTCAATTTAACAGACCAATTTGGAGGACGAAGTGTGTGTTAATGATGTAAATATGTTAATGCTGGACATTCACTTTCCACGTTTGAAATTCAGGTTATTCCGTGATTTGATTGTGCTCTTTCAAGACGAGTCTGACAGTTAATATAGATCTAATATCAAAAAAACATAAGAGTTAGTTTTATATGTTGTGAATATTGCTAGAGTGAAAAGTTATGATAGAAAGAGACAATGATATAATTATTGTCAATCAAATATAACTTAGGAATGTATCTACATATATAACAAATATAATGTAGATTATTTTCACCACCTCAAGCAAAAACGGTATAAAATTCAATAAATGATAATGTTTTTAAAATAGTGTCATCCGCTCTGAGACTTGGGTTGTAATGTACAATCAGTTAGAGATGAAATAGAAATTGAAGTCTGCTTAAAGAAAGTGTCCATGCTGTTTCTTAATTGTGATTACCTTGAACCGACGAAAATGTTCATAATTAGGGTACGGTGTTAAAGGTTATTTTTTTAACCTGTAAATAATTCCGAAATACGTTAAACCGAGGTTTACTGTACATTGTTTACTTCTACTGACTGAATTTTAAAAATCGCACAAAATTTATATATTTTAAACTCTGAACAATATTTTTCTTTATTTCAAAATCAGTGTTTTTTTAAGAATAATTTAATGAAATTATTTTTAATATTCTATATCTATTTTTATTGACAAACCAGGTCGGCCCATATCGGCTTTGCGATGTATGAATGTCTGGTCATATCATTGTTTTAAGTTCTTCATTAGGGAATTAGAACTAATTTAATTAAATGTCTGTAATTGTGAATTGGAATCCCAGTGAATTCTTGTTGGTGTGTTCATATAATAATGTGTAAAATGGGTACCTACCTAATAAAAGTGACAGCATGATAATGTTTTGATATTTATTTGGTAATGCTAAACGATCCTTTCAATCCACAAGTCAAATATTATTTCAATTGAATAAATATGATCTTGGGTACTTACAACCACTCGGAAAGTTCTTATGCGCTGAATAGCTAAATAATCTAGCATTGTTTGCCAATATGTATTCTATACCAAGATGCGGGTTACATCAATGGCTGAGGACACCATTAGATTCAATTATGTAATTGGCTATTCAGTTATTTTTATTGATATTGTACTTGAAAAGGAAAATAACAGATTGGTGATATCACTTGATAAGGCAATTTGGTATCTGTACTTTAAAATTCAAACATTTGTAATCTACTATTTATTTTTTCACTCCCGGAACCCGAGGCTTGGTAAATAACTGTATGAGAATGTTCCGAGAATATTTTAAACATCTGAAATAGGCTTGTAACAGAACCTCGCCTCCGCAAATGTAGAACATCCACAAAAATCGTACCTCCACATCCGCTCCTGCATATTTTTAATGGAGTTTTAACTTTTAACGGAGGTGTATTTGTGTTTTGTCATTGCATTTTGCCACACGTGGGTCTCTGCCGAGTACAGCCGACTGACTGATCTGCGAAGCATTTCCTATATCCTTTTTATCTGAAGATGAAGAGGATATAGGAAATGACAGCAATGTATCCATTACAGTCATACGGAAATCATTAACAAATAAATATAATTATCAAACCCGGCTCCCACTAAATGAAGACCCTTTATTATGATGGAAATATAATACTAAATTTCAAGCTTTTGTTCCCATCGTGCGCGCTTATTTATCATAGTCGCCAGGGTCAGCGAACACCTGTTTAGTGGGGCCGGTTTTACTTACAAAAGCTTAAGAAATCACTTAGAAAGTGACAAAGCTGCAAAACTGTTGTTTGTTAAATGTAATTTGCCTCTTATTAAGATTGATTACTAATAAGTGCATTTTTTCGATTTTTTTCTTTATTAACCCACTTCCGCCTCCGCCTCCGTTAACCTCCGCTTCTGCTAAACTCTGGACTTCCACCTCCGCTAAAAGGGCTCCGTTACAACACTAATCTGAACATTTTGTTCAGAAAACGACACTAGTGTGAAACCTATGCGCAAATATTTTTTTTTAATTCCATTTCAATTATTAATTTATGTACGAGTAATGTAAAAAGTTAATATAAAAAACAAAAAAGTATAAGATGCAAATTATTACACTTATATGTTTTTTTAAATTAATTTTCATAACATTAATTTGAATCGAATGTGCAAACCATCACACAAAGGAAGGCAGAGCTGTATGCAGTGTAAAGGTAAAGGGTATTCACATTCTGCAGAATAAAATACAAAAAATAGTTCATTCAAGATATATTTCAACACATATATACCCAATGAAATGTATATACACATTATTTTACCGTGTTGTAAATCACTAATTACATTATGACATTCTTATTGCGTTGGGAAAACAACATAGGTTAATTATAATATTAATATGGAGGACAAACATCATTATTATTTTATAAAATTCATGTTAAATAACATTTGAATAATAATTAATTGACTACAATATAATTTCTGTGGTGGCGTAGAAATTAAAATTCATTCATTACATAAAGATAACAATAAAGGAATAATTTTAATGGATTCCCTCTCATCTCTTGCGTACACAATACATATTAATTTACTGACACACGTCTTCCTGTATAATATTATGTTAGAAAAAACATCATTATTATGGGAAGTGTCTAATAAACACCTAGTGAGAATATGTGTATATTCTTTCCTAGTGTATATCTTTTAGGTTACTTTAACAATGGTCACATTTTACTGCTGTGAATTAAATTTTCCAAACAAACTAAGCAGATTTTCTTTTCAATGAATCAGCATTTCACACATCTTATGACTATTGAAGTAGTAGATAATATAGTCCCATAGATTTATCGCTAAATTAATTAAATTAATGGGCTACACGATAAGTAAAATAGCGAATATGTTTCTATACACAGAATGTAAGGCTGGTAATTGGATTCTATTTAGAAAATTACTGAGTTTACAAAATTCTTGCAATGATTATGATCAGTGTTAACAAGTTGCACTATTGTGCAAACTTGCAAATAATTCTCACAAAATAACTAAACGTTTTACCAAAGATTTATGAAATTTCACAAAACATAAATAAATTGTTTCTACGAATTTTTAGTATCTTGATCTAGATCCATAATAACTGGTAATACCTTGTGAAGTCCTTGTGTTTGGGACATTTTTTCAATATATTTAGGAGTTAGGTATTTAAAAGTCTATTGTTTTTTTATATCTCGTGGGTTGTAGAGAACCCCAGAATATTAAATTCATTTCATAATTGCGGTTGAAAAAAATAAGGAATATTAATTGTAATATTTCACAATATTTTTTCAACTCTTCCCTAATTAATATTAGGTAACGCGCCCACAAACTTGTTATTATCACTAAAAAATTGCAGCTGAAATGGGATCAAAAATGACTGCTCCCTCGTTTCCACAGTCGCATTTCCTCAAACAACTGAGACGGTCTAACATGTTTAAGAAGTGTATCGAAACAAAGCTCCTATCGTAAATCAACAGAAACAACAAACCGTTCCTACAGGCACTTTCTTTTCACCTCTCTAAGGCAGAACCTAATGAAAACAGCCGGTCAGTCTGAATCTAGAAAAACTCTTTGAATATACATACATTTATTTCAAAGGTAATTCTTGTTATTTATAATTCGTTATAATCACTAACAGATTGTATATATCCTTCATTTTTAAAATCATCCAATCATATTAACAGACATGCTCCAAATAAAATAATAATTTCACTAGAATGTTTTCTCTATTATAACAATAATTCAGAGAAAATATTAAATGATACATTGGCAAATACATATATGTATATTAAATACATATATATTAAAACATTTATATATTAATATTATATATTCACAAATCCGAAGTCTATTTCATCATAGGAAGTCATAAATTTTAAAATGGACAGGACAAATCACAAATGAAATAATACATAATTAATTTCAAGGACTACTTACCTACATAGAATTATCATTTTTATTAAGAATCTTAAAAGTATTTAAATTAATTAATCTCTTGAAAGCAATAAATGAAAAGTAGAAATGTAAAAATCTAACACTGTCATTCACCACTATACAAAAAGTAAGATCATTACTTAACATGACACAATAATAAATTACGATGATACAAAACACTATGCAAAAAAAAATCTGGCACATTTGATATCTCTTCTCTTCCGATTATTGTAAAATAAATCAGACAAATGAAAACATGGCCAAAGCGCTGTAATGTAAAAACTTATTTAATAAATGCAAATTATTATTTATATACTGTCAATATAATTGACAAAATTATATAATCATTCAAATTCAATATCCCCTTTGATTGCCAAATACTAAATAAATCACGAAATAGATAGCTCTTGATTTTATCTCTGGAAACAATATATTATTATGTATAATATTATTAGGTAGTTTGATAAGACATGTTTTTTGTAAGTGGTAATAAAATGCAAAATATCAATCTCTTATCATTCTTAGATCTGATTTTGGTAGCTTTGTGGTCATACACTGCCCTTTTATTAAGAAAATACTACAACATTATTATAAAATATTTTTTAAAAGGGGGGAAAGAGAATATTCTCCATTACATACATTATGAATTTCAAATGAAATGAAAAGAAAAAAATTGCAGCAAAAAATAATTGTAGAACTTTTAGTAGTAAACTCTAAGCTCTTTTGCTAGAAGTCTAAGAAGTGGCAAAGGTGGCTCTTTTAATATTTGGATAATGAAAAAGTGGCACTTTTAATATTTGGATAATGAACATTCCGGACAATCAATAGAAGCAAACATTATTGATTTGATTAAGATAAATTATAGAAGACCTGAAGAGACGAAGCTATTTATATAAGAAACATGTATGGAATTCTTTTATACAATGGCCCAGGACTTATATGAACTGGCTTAAGTGAACACTCTACACAATGCAACGTTCACCAATTCCATCGTAAGCACATCCACACAAATATTATCAAATATTTTTAAAGTTGCATATATGTCCCAAATTGAAACTTTCCATATATGTACATATTTGAAGGGACTATGCTACAGACATTTAAAGTCCTCATGAAAATAGTATACATAGATCTCGCAGCTGGTAATGATGGTAATGATACCTCTACATTTTTCTCATTTAAATAGCTTTGTCTCTGTGAGACTAATACAATTTATCTTAATCAAACATAATAATTTCATTGTCTGTCCGTCTGTTTCCCCGTAACTTTGTGTAACATCCATAATTTTGTTTGAATTCACATCTAAAAAACGCTAATTAAACAGCTGAAGAAGGGGCTTGAACCCCGGTCCAGCAAATCCGAAGGCGGCTACGATAGCGATGTTGCTATCGCCTAGCCTGCATTACCTGTCAATACAGTACATATAGGACTTAGCAAAAACGCGAACTATTTCATGATCCGCCCAATCGCCAGGGTTTAGAATAGTACATTTAACTGCCGGCAGGGTAAATATAAAAAAAAAGTTCAAATATTTTGATAAAAGTCATTATTACTATTTCATAGGTTTTGGCTTTGAATAAGAAAATACTTATTCTCTAGGAACCGGCATGTAAAAGTACCGTCATTTTTGACTGATTACAGCTAGTTAAATAATAATTATGCATCTTCCATATTCACTAGACATTACACTTTCCGACTACCATGTAATTCAGTCTACTATGTGTTTTAACACTTTTTAATAGAGAAAGAATATTAAAAAAGGACAAAACAACATTTATTGAGTTTAATTAAATCCCAGAATTGTTATAAAAGAAAATAAACTTGTAGAACATTGCAATTTACGAGTATATTAATAAAATAATGTATAAAAAATGTTGTGACATATATTCTACCCAATAATGAATAAACAGGAGTAATAATATAATATTTCACATTTTTATAACACAAAATGAAAATATTTAAATTGCACTAAAGCTGTTTTCTAGCTTATTTTCACAAAAATAATTCAATCCATCTTGAAATACTAATATGAAATTTCTATAGCAAAATTATAGTTTTACTGCACCCAGCGTATGAGCGCATTATAATATGCAGATATTTTAATAGAATATATTTGAGTAAATCGACCCTCAATCTTATTCGAAATTCAAAACAAGATGCAAGTGTCTGAGCTTGTAAAAATAATTACTCAATTCAAAAAATATTTTGTTCATGGATATATTTAAGCAAAGATTACTTAATAAGATGATTTTTTTGTATTTCTTGGGCATTATAATGTAACATTTTGTTTGATGAGTTTATTAGATATAAATTTGTTACTTTGACACATACGGGTCGAAACTGGTAGTGAATTTTAAAATTAGTAACAAATGTAGGTACATCGAATAAACTCATCTAACGAAATAATAAGATGATGTTAAAAGTGTGATATTTATTCAATGTTTTAAAATAGAAAAATGTATTTTTGGTTAGGTAGACCCTTATTAGGATATTAATATTGAGTTTGATCTCAAAGCACCTAAAATCAGGTTTCAAATAAATATTATGCAGTAACACCAGGCCTCGGGAGAATTGTAACAGTAACACTGAATTGTTCAATATAGAAAGTTATGTTCAGTCAGGTAAAACTGATTAAAAATTGGGCGGGATAAAAAAATGGAAAGCGCAAAAATACAAAAGCAGATACATAACAGGTAATATTAATGATGTACGTAAATAAAATTTCTGAATGTAAATAAATATTCATAAGTTTTTGGCACGGGTTTACAAATTTGACATTTTTTTTGTACAATAGTTTGGGAAGGTACTCGTTATTATGTGGGGTATTGCTGAAATCAAATTTTATATATATACACTGGCGGGTGAGTTACAGAATTCTTGGTAAAAAAAGATACAAATAAATATTAACATTAGTCATCCAAATATTATGCCTCACGATAAAAGTTATACAGTAGAACCTCGTTAATTTCGAAATTTAAGGGAACCAAAAAAACATTTCGAATTCTGCAGAACCCTGTTAATTCAAAATTCAAGGCACAAAAAAAAATCGCGACGCAATTGCAAAATTCGGTAGAAATTGTAAACTTACGAAAAAAGCCAGTAATTTTGTGAAAAACATATTTTCTGTATAAGTTTATTGTCTGTATTTTTGCATATTTCAAGAAATCATTATGAAAAAATATTTATTATACTAATACAAAGATCGCAACATTTATATTTCTAAAGTACCCGATACCGACATATTTGTTGCTTTCATTTGGGACAAAAATGAAACTATTTTATTAATCTTGTCAAATTTAAAAAAAAAATTCAGTTTATGTGAACTAGAATGTACTGATTTATTTCACAAGGGGCTAAAAATTATTTTGACTTACCGGGGTTTTCAAATTATCAGTGTTAATCTACTATGAAATTATGTAATAATTTGGGACATATGGGTTTGAAAATTTTTGAATTTCGAATTATCAGAGTTCAAATTAACGTCGTTGTACTGTAACCATTGCTCGATATAACCTCATATTTTGTTCTGTTATAAGTGTTGCATAAATAATTTAACATTAAAAATTGTAAATGAACAAAAAAAGATCTAAATAAAATCATTACAATGGAAATATGTATTTTAGTCATGAGCCAGACATACAACTTGAGGAAAAAATACATAAACCAAACGACTCATAAAAGAGATACATATGTACATATTATGTTATCAGCGTTTATGCTATTTAATTCTATTTATAATAGTTCTTCTCAGAAACACTTAAGTATTCTAAAAAAAAAAAAGTTTCCTTAAAAAACAATCCTGTATCAATTGTTAATCTAATCAGTTTTTAAAATATTAAAAGTTATATTATTATATGACATTTCAGACACCAATCACCTTATTCTCGATACTGAATCCAGAATAAGGTTCTTGGATACTCATTTCTGATTCTCGTATGTGTTTAGGAGAATAAATATAATCATAATATTTTACATTTGCCAATAGCGTACGTCCACAAAAAGCGACACAATGAGATAAATCTCATACCATGTAGACGTATTGATTTAAATCTCGAATAAACTCTGAGATCAGTTTAAGATATGCGTGATTTGTTTGATTCGAAAGTGAGCTAAAAATAAATATCTACAACTTTTCATCATGAAAATTCAGACAAACAGAAGCCATTATATTATCAACATTTATACAATTGTTGCTAGGGAGATTCTAATTCACACAACTGACGAACCGAACATTAGTGGTGAAACATTTGACAACAATTATGAAGTGAGGCGCAATATAGCGAATCTCTGACACGTAGTGTGAACATGGGACTACGAAAGGCAAGAATTGTCACCCAAAAATCTTGAGAGATAAGCTATCCATATGTCAGACACTGTTTCAAATTGAAAATATCTTAAAAATCTTCTCCGTGGCTCGGGCCACAAAAGTATATTTAGTTGGAAAATATGCAAATAAAAATTTGTGTATAAAAATGCGTAACTAATCACAGTCTCACTTGTCATTCAGCTTGTAAGATAAAATTTTTTTCATCACTAATTTTCTTAATATTTCAATCTCTTCATAATAAGTATGTCAACTATTCATATTTGGAAATAAATGATTATAATTTTCCAAATGTATAATATCACAAATTTCCGATACAATCGTGGATTATTTTTTAGTGAGATATTGACCTTATACGTAACATATAAATAACTATGACACCAAGCAAGTCCAGTACTGCCAGAACATGGATCTTACGTCTGGCGTTCCAACATGAAGCTGTACGTGTATTCTTGGTCCAATTGGAATAAGCTTTTCTTCTTTACGACTGGGTAGTGTATCTATAAAAAATGAAAACACATTTAAAAACTCATATTAAACTGATTTAACCCATTAACGCCCAAAAAACTACACATATTTTTTTTTAATTGTTATTTATAATGACATGCTAAGAAACATATGTATTTGAAAAGAAAAAATTATTATTTTATTTAAGCTTAGAGGATAAAGTGGCAGATGCCCATTGTACACGCTCATGTACGGGGCAATAAAATATAATCTAGCACAGAATGTTTCAACCTTTTTGTATACGCGACCCCTTTACAAGTAAAAATATTCTGGTGACCCCCCAGGTCCCTAATAAAACTATGTCTGTGATTTAAAAACGTTAAAAAAATAATTTACTTTTCAAAACTGGATTCTGAAGTTCCTAATGGACAAAGAAGGGTAATACATCCTTTTTGGATGTGTCAGTACAACTGGCCGATCTGTCATACATGAAGATGAAAGAAAATCTCATAGATTTAACTGCTGACGGCGCGCTTAAATGTAATTCAATTCGCAAACGATTGATATCTTCTGGATAAAGAAAAGTGAAAAGAATATCCAGAGCTGGCAATAGAAGCTTTAAACTTGTTAGTGCCATTAACACTTCCTAAGTAAGCCTCAATTAGAAAATGATTTAACCTCAAAAATACGACCACAGTTTGACAATTTCTTAAAAATAAACAGTTTTTCTTCTCACTGAAAATGTACATTTATTGCAGTATATGACCTACAATCCTTGCTTTTTACTTTTACCTGGCTCGCGACTGCGACCCCCTAAATAACACTTGGCGACCCCCCTGGGGTTCGCGACCCATAGGTTGAAAAATACAGATCTAACACGTAATAATTGAAAAATATTGTCATACTATTAGTATCTTACGTTAAAGTAGAGTCTAAATATACATAATAATAAAAAACAAACCAAAATAGTTTACTATACAAAATAAAAAACCATAAAAACATCCTACCTAAGTAGTCTTTTTTCAAATCTGTATTACGATAACCAACGACATTTATTTACGCATTATTGCCAAATTTTGTAGTGCACTCCTGCCATATAGTTTTGAAATAAGTAATTACTTCCATAATAATAATTATAGAAAGAAAAAACTAAATCACGCTTCGAATAGGTATATACAAACGTTTATGGTGGGTGGTAATGGGTTAATAACGAGTTATTTTAATCATTTTTTACAGTATACATTGGTTAGTATTCTTGATTAACAAATATTTTGAAAATTTAAAATGGTGGAGTCCCGCAAAGGTTCTTCTTCGTGACACGCACAGCTGGTTGAGATAATCATGTCCCCAGGGTTCGTGTGAAATCAATCTTAATTATTTTCTTGTTAAATGATGCAATGTGTATGATGTTGCATACCGAAAAAAAACGATTTTTTTATGCAAATGAGATCAGTTTGAAAATAATATTAATTTTTTTCCTTAAAAAAAATCAAAGTTTATAATAAGCAAATGGTGCATTTTATCTAAAAAAAATAAATTATAATATGTTACTATTAAGATGTGTGTAAAATTTGAACGAAATCGGCATAATAGTTTTTGAGATATCATCTCTACTATAGTCTGAAAAGAGGAATTTCCAGAAAAACATAAAGGAATAATGTAATTTGTTTAAAAATTCACCTACCACACTAGTTACCTTCAAATTGCTATAACTCAAGCAATTTTATAACAAGCGGAAAAGAGTTTCACTTCAAAAAAATTGTATGACTTTATTCATATTTTTTTTCTCCAGCATAAAATAGGGTCTACTTAATTAAAACAAGAATTTAAATTTTCACTCATTTCAAACCTTTTAAGAATTTTTGTGATATGTTCAAGCTGAAGACTTGGATTTGTTATTTCAGCTCAACCAGCGAAGAATATATTTTCTCAACCTAATTTTTTTCCCCGTCTTCAATCAGAAGAATCATATTTTTCAATTATAACAAAGATAAGTGAATTAACACACCATATTGATGCCTGACAGACCACCCAGCTTGCTGCTGAGGGCAAAGGGCACTCCCTCCAGCCCGCTCCAGCCGCCCAGCGTGGGGTGCGCGGGGAGCGGGAGCGGCGGGGCTGGCCGGGGCGGACGAGGAGCGGGCGGGGCGCGCCGTGACGGTTGCAAGGCCGGATCCTTCTGCGACGGAGAATCTGCCAGCACGGGATACTGCAATGACATAATGGAGGCTTAGCAAATATTACTTATTTCTTAGCATACCTTGATAGAATGTAATCATGTGTAGCTATGATGTAATCCCACATTACCTTAAGTATTTTGTGATTTTAAAGCATTTTAAATGAAAAAAAAATGCTTTTCCTGGTTTCAATGGATTTAAAATAACTATTTAAAGTGAAATATTGATAAATATGGCAATTTCATTTGGAGTACTCATAAAGTCTCATCCGACATAACCACCGGTTTTACCCATCAACCAGAATTTGACCACCAGCATGACCAAACTGAAACTTGTTTGTGCAGGTGCTCTCACACACGTTGTCTCGAGACAATGTTATTGTGTTAATGCATGGCAACCAAAAGGTTAAAAAATCCAGGGTATACCCATTACCAGCCAGATCTGAAGAAAATTTTTGATTTTGATCGTTGAATTAACGGTTCAATAAAATTGAAAGTGTTCCAACCTTTTTCCCTGATGAGGGACTCTGCTTATTCTCCTGTAAGTTCAGTCTGTTGAGTTCAGCCACTAGCGCTGATGTCTTGGGGGGCCGTTCTGGTGGCACCCTTCTAAAGAAAAACATCAAAGTACAGTAAACTACCCCTTCTCACAAGCTTATTTGGATGTTAGAAGGAAAACATAAAGTTATAGACGCAATTCAGTTCTTTGGAGACATCAGTTTGTTAACAATTTTTAAGAGAATCACAGATGAGGAAAACAATCCACAAGGCTGCACCAATTAATAAGCAAAAATTTTCACATCGGGAACGATTGGGTCGGCTTTATTCTTTTGAGATAAGCATGTGTAAAAGACAAACACAAATAAATCTGAGATAAATAACAGAGAAAATGGTTACTGAATAATTTATACCTTTTATTTCCATCCGGAGTATAGTGTCCATTGAGTGCAACATTCTCGTAATTGCCGTCACCATTGGTGTTGGTGTCTGCGCCCCTAAGCGGCGATGAGAGAATCAGGCCGGTCACCGGGCCAGGCATGTGGAAAGGTGATGCGCCGTTGGAGCCACCGCCCACCTTGTAGCACAGCATCACTCCGTTGATTTCACTGAAAGATGGCAAAAAAGTTAAGAAATGCTTCCGCATTAGCACATCGCCTGTATTAAATAGTTTATTTAGTAAAATAGCATATTTAAGTTAAAAATTACTGTGATAAATATTTTCTCTTCTTTTTTCCTGTTTTCAAGGACATATCACATTTATTACAAAATTATTTATTTATTTTTATTTATTTATTATTCACGGAGGTCCAATGGCACAACAAAGAAGCATAGAAAACATTAATATAATATAAATGGCCAATTATAGGTCTCTACTTTTAGAAATATGCTAATAATGATAAATATGTTATGAAATAAACTTAGGCACGTTAAGAATAATATAACAAGAAAAAATAAAAATTTAAACAAGAGAAAAGGAGACTTAATTGGTAAGCAGAAAAATGTAGGCATGTTAAGAATAATACAAGAAGAAAGAATAAAAAATTTAAACAAAAGAAAAATAAACTTTATTATTAGCAGAAAATCTTAGGAATGTTAAAAATAATATAAGAAGAAAGAATAAAAAAATTTAAACAAGAGAAAAAGAGACTTAATTAGTAAGCAGAGAAATTTAGGTGTGTTAAGAATAATACAACAAGAAAGAATAAAAAATTTAAACAAAAGAAAAAGAGACTTGATTAGTATACAGAAAAACTTTGGCGCATTAAGAACAAGAACAAGAAAGAATAAAAAAATTTTAACAAAAGAAAAAGAGACTCTTAGTAAGCAGAAATATTTTGAGACGAATGTTACAGAGTTGACATGCGGAGATCAGCATTCACCGATCTCCTTACTGCCGCGGTTTGAATGTAGATCCAGCCTCTTCAAATCGCTTTATCCATATTTTAATTAAATTTACACTGGGTCAGTTTTCGTTAATGTTTAAACAAAATTCTAAACTACACAAACGACCGTTTTTGTAAAAGGCCAACACAAAAGCGCTCTGCTGCCCCTTAAATTGATCCACGGCATGCGAATGGCAAGCGAATTGAATGAATTGCGAGTGAAGCAGCTGACAGCCGACGTCACCCTCCCTCTCACGCAGCGATTTTAAAAATGCACGTTACTATGGGCCACCCTGTACTTTTAATAAGATAAAAATTATGAGTTAGCCTGAGGGTAACAAATAGAGGTTATAAATATATTCCGCTCAAATTTCAAAATGTCAAAACATTTTTGAATAACTCTAATCCAAACATTTCTCATTGTCTTAAGGTCCGTGAAAGCGCCATGCGATGGGATCAGAAGACGGGAACAGAAGATGGATCAGAAGCTCAACACAGCTCCAGTCTACCCTGAAAACTCTTCTGGTAGCCGGTGCTCAGACCCGCGCAAAAAAGCAACCAGTTTTTTTTTTTACAAAAGATTCAGAATATCTTTCTAAACCAGGACAATGGCAACACGAGTCAAGCAGCCATCTTACCCGGCGTACTGGAAGCCATCAGGCGCCTTCTTGAGCCGCGAGCAGAGGATGATGTCCGTGAGAGGGCCGGTGGGCGCTCCGGGGGCCAGCAGGTAGCACAGCTGCCGCTTGCGCCAGGCTCGGGCCCCGCTGTCTGCGGTGAGGGGGAGGCAGCTGAAGCCGGCTGGTGGCGGCTCCGATGAAGAGATGACGCGCAGGGCGGACACGGTGCGCCCGGCTATGCCTGCAAACAACAATTGTAAGTAAGTGTCCGAATAACTTAAATTAGAATCAACATTAATAGGTACAACTTGTAGAAATTTTGATATTAAAATTAAGTAGCACTTAGGATGTTTAAATGGCAATAACTATTCTGAACTTTCTAATCATTTTTTGGAAACCATCAAGGGTTTAAAAATTTAACATACAAATAACGTAGGATTAGTTGGATAAATTAGAAATTTTGGAAATTATATAAATTATTGAATAGCAGATTAAATATTATAAGTAACCAAATCTTTTTTTACAAATACCTACGTATATTTTAAATTTTTTTTCACATTAGTTCGTAAATGGTTATTCGAATTCCTTATATTTATTTTTGACAACGTCATTATTTTCGGCTCGCGATGTCATTCCCATAATGAGATATGAAGCTTTGAAGTATTCAATTAACTGATAAATAGTTGAGGCTCGCTTTGAATAAATAATTTACGATGATTTTTTTCGACTTTTTTCTTTTCAACATTTTACAGAGAGATGATACGATAAAATATTTTAAAAAATATATTTATTTTAATATTAAAAAACGTCTTTTTAATATTAAAATAAATATCGCGATTTTTTTCGATCAAGAATTTAAAAAGTGACGCAAAAATTTCCGATTACTTTTTTGTGACAGGTAAGATTAGGATAACAAAATTCTCTTGTGATTTATGACTGAAGATGTTTGTGAAGTCTCAAAAGAGAACGCTTGTAAATAGATATATTCCATAATTGCATTCTTTTTCGCAAGTTGAGAATATTTACAATCGGTTGGAGATTATTTTTATCAACAATAAGGGCTTGTTCAGACACAGAGGGAACCGCGCGGCTTCAGAATCGCGTGGGATCCGCGCGGGTCTTATTTATGTAGGTTTGTATGTAATCGTACAGACATGTAACCGCTTACCGTTAGTCAAACCGCGCGGCGCCCGCCACTCAACCGCTAGAAAATAGAATCGCGCGGCGCCCGCTCATAGCTAGTTATGGATCGCATGGACACTGAACTTTATATTGATGAAGTGGAGAAAAGACCTGCAATGTGGGATCTTCAATGTGAGGATTACTCAAATAAAATTGCCAAGAACCAAGCTTGGCAGGAGTTGGTGGAGATATTTGGAAATGGTGAAGACACGTTGGGAAAAAAGAGTATTTTAGGTAAGTACCTAGGTATTTATTCACCAAAAATGAACTGACAGAATTATATTTTTGTGTCTTGCCATGGAACACGGCCGTCGTTCACAAAGTAATGAGCGAATTTATCTCTGATATTCAAAGATGGAGAACGGCACCGAAGCTGTCAAACTGACGTTTATTATTCGCGCGCGCACACAAATCGCGGCTATCTGAACACATGACACAAATCTCGCGTTTTGTAACGCGCGATTTGTAAACGCAGGATTCCCGCGTGTCTGAACGAGACCTAACTCTAATACGTAATCTAATATACAAATTATATAAAGGATTCGATAAATATTTAAAGGATTCGCCATGCTAACCATTTACGATTACAAAAAAATTGAGACTCGTATAATATGTAGTCTTTCGTAAATAATATATTACTAGCCGAAAACCCGCGAACAATCACGGGACGTAATAATAATATAATTAATAACGACATTTGTGTGTAACCTGGGCCGCGCGCTGATTGGGTGTCACATTCAAATTATCTAAAGTTGTAATTCCAGAATGCTACGGACGTTACGGACCGACAGGACAACGAAATTATTATACTAAGATTCCATTTACAAATAGCTATCACCTTTATATTGCAATGAATCCCAAAAAATGGATAGATTTAATCCTAGTGTCACCTATCGTGTATTACTCAAAGGTTTTAATAACACTTCATTTATATGTTTATAATTTATATTCCATTGTGTTAGTCCTCTGTAAAATATAAAATAATATGAAGTCACTTTTATCCCGAATTTTTAATTTAAATGCATATTTATCGGTTGAATGTTTTTATTTAAAAAAAATCATACGTCGTAGTTTAATATATTAAGTCAGGGAGGTTTAAATCCGTTTATTTAATTTAAATAGGACCACAAATAGCCAAGTTATTGGCGATTCAACAGTCATTCCGTCGGAAGAACGTGCGATCTCGGCGAGAGGTGTGACGTCAGGCCCGTAACAAGATTTCGTTTCATTTGTCCGTTTGCGATGATTTATTTTACCCGGTGCTTTATTTTACCGGTGTTCAGCGTGAATAAAACTTAATGAGGCTGTTGACTTTCAGATATTTAATAAAATTACTGGAAACTTCAATATTTATGGTCATTTATGACTCATAAATGACGGAAAAAACACAGAGTAGGTGGTGGTGCTGGTGGATAAACCTGTAGCGGTACCGGTCTGGGTGCCACCAGCGGTAAAACCGCAGCGCGATGAATCAACAGTCGGATGGCAATGGATGCCGGTCTTCATCAAGATCCCGACCGGGGTTTTCCAACGCGCACCGTGTAGGAAATAATATTATTTAAATTAATCAAAAATACCCAACGGCGCACAGTGGTCGGAAAACACAATCTGAGCGAGCGAAATTATTTTAGTGTTTATTTGTATTCTATATCCATTAAATAATAATAATAAACCAATTTAAAGATATAAAAAATAAAATAAATGTAGTATTGAAAACTTGATTATATCACCTAACCACACTTTATATTTAATTCTAAACTTGTCTTTATGGCGTCCACAATTGATCCAATTTCGACGTATTTGTCCACAAAAATTTAACAAAGTTTTTTTTATTATTCCTTAATCGCCCTTAAAACAGTTTTTTTACTTCCTTTAGAAAAGTCTCGCTCCTTTAACCATACTCCAAACAGTTTTTTCCTTGGTAATCCGAGAGCTGGAAAATAAATAAATTCCGAAGACAGGCGTACCGAAGTTCACTCCGATTGATTTTAAATCTGTAGCTAAGGTATAAGAGAACGATAGTTTACAACAATTAGAATCAATACAGGTCAATCCCAGTTTTGGCAAACTAAGTCATGCAGAAAAAATTTACGATATTTTGTTAAAAACAAATCGTGGCTTTGTAGAATATTAATTAAATAAAAATGTGTATTATATTTAAAAACAAAGTTACCTAAGTTTATCGTTTCCATAGTTCGTAGAACAAAATTCAAAAATACAAACACACCACTTTGGTACAAACACTCGTATCCGACTGACAATAACTCAACTTTATTTTTTTGCAACATGTCACTACCTGCTCGACTAGACACGAGGGGTTTATTCTAGGTAATTAACTATTAGTGGGACTTTATTACCCAAGGAACTAAGTTTATTTCGCTGCATATATTTTATTTTTATTACGACTTTCGTTTTTTGAATTTTGCGCGCGCAGAATCTAATTTCCAACCTTTGTGCGGCGCGGGCGTGTCCAATAAACAAGAATATTTAATTTTATTGGGAAGTTGCAATTGTAAAACATATTTCTATGATTTTAAAAATAAATTAGATGGACCAATGGAGGCTGGACCAATTGAGGCTGCGAATAGATATTTCGCCGTTTTTTTTTTTCTAAAATGTCGGTTTTTACTATTCATTTATATCAGAATGTATATTATAAATAGAACCATATAGATAAAAACTGACTTATAGACCTTTGTTCTCATATAAAAGTAATAAACTGAACATTATCTACAATAATTAAGAAAATATAAGCATTAATCGACAGGGCGCAGCCAAAAAATTCGTTTTCAGTGCTTAGAAATGATCAATAGTTACTGAATAATTATATGTACGCATAATTCTTTCTGACAGATTCATATAATTTGTTTTAGATGCGAATACTTTTCCTCTATTTTTCTACAATATGATACAGGGGAAATGTCACCTACGTAATTTATGCATGAGTAGATGAAAAATCCCGCCAATAATGACAAGAAAAAATTTGCTTTTAAATTTACACAGATCAATTGGTGACCAAAGAAATTAAATCATTATTCAATAATTAATAGGAATTAAATGTAAGTTTTAAACAATGTTCTTGTATATCGTGCCCACCTCGACACATGATTGTCCTAGTGAAGGGGTACTTATTAATAAAGTTACGAATAAATAAATACATAGATAAAATAAATTGCATGTTGATTCATTTGAAGAGCAGAAAAATTCAGAGAGCAATATTTTTTTGTCAATCAAGTAACAACAGTGCCTGACGATTGAAATTATTATATTCGAAATATGCGTGAATATGTCTCTTACGTATAATGGAAAGCGTATTCTATTAGACCTACACACAATATGTTTAACGGTTGGCATTCTAGCCTTTTCTTACTTTTGAAAAATATAAAACGAAATACATTTTGATGTTTCATTTGTACTTTATTTCATATTTTGTATGTGTCATTAAATTCTAGAAAATATTCTTCACATTTATCATTAGAGCACCGGCCCCGGAAAGGAGGTGGCCCGGGTTCGAATCCTGGTACTGGCCAAATATTTTTTCGTGAATTAGATTTTTCTGTATGTCTTTTTAATTGATTAATTAATTTGGTTTTAAAAATTTCACAGAACTTTGTTCTGAAAAATTACAACTTCACAAATATGAATGTGTTCTTGAATATAATATCTGTTGTATAAAATGTGGGTCCAAACAAAAATGAATTAATCGGTTACTTCTGGCTTATATCTGTATATTATATGGCGTCTTATAAATATGTCGATTATACGTGGTACATTCACTATTTGATAATGGCCTTACAAGCCGAAACAGCCGTCACATTTAAAATAACATTTAACCTGCAGAATTTAACAATAATAATATTTATAATTTTTTTAATTATTTTAAATTTCATTAAAAATAAACGACACCCACGCTCGAGAAAATCAATTCAACCTCACCGGGAACCAAACCCGCAATTCCCGGTAAGAAGAGCCAGTGTCGTGGACCGCGAGGGCCTCCGATGTCAAAATGCGATCGACGTACAAACGGCGAGAGTTATTTTAACGATGACGCGTGTGCAGTGTGCCAAAAATTTTTATCGTATCGGGAAAACACACAGTCGGCTATCTTTTATTTCCGGGTCAAATGTTGTAGCCGCCAGTTTGACTCGAGGTGTTGTTCGCAATCGGCTTCCGAGGAATTCTTCTCAATTTGCTCTATTGAAATGTAAATGAAGCGAAGACGCTCGTGTCTATAATAAATGTAATATAATTAATTCCCCGCACATGACGCGGACTGGTTTATAATATACATTGATGACAGTGAATGTGTTAACATTCGACAGGGGCGTGCATTCGATGCAATCAAAAAACTGTGCATTACTTATTAGGTTGATGCATATGATTTGTTTGGAATATTTAACGTTCTTGACCCGAGACAATTATACCTTAAAACCATACTTATAAAATTCCACAAGGACAAGGTAAATTTTAATCGTACACAACAAACACGGGTTACATACAAGGCTGGCAAATACAATTAATTTCGAGGTACCTAAAAGGAAAACGTCTTTTGGGCAAAGACAATTTAATTTCACTGCCCCGCTTGTTTTTAACAAATTACCTAATGAAACTAAAAAATAACTCTACACAAAACTTTTAAACATCAAATTACTAAGTTTATAAAAATATCAGGTAGAAGGTATGCTGAAGAAGTGATCCGCCCTTGACATCTGAATTGGCAAAAACTGATTTATATAATTTAAAGTATACTATAATATAATATTTATTTTTGTAACTACTTCAATTCTTATCTTAATTGTGTATGTGTATTTTCTTTTCTTTTCTTTTCTCTTAGATTTAGGTTTTCCTATGATTTACTTTAAATTCTTATCTTGATTTTGTATGTATATTTTCTTTTCTTTTTATTTTCTTTTAGATTTAGATTCTTTAATTGTCATTTTTTATTACTACATAAATACCATATGAGAATAACTGCCACAGAACAGGTTTTTACCTAGTGTGGCAGTTATTAGTATCTTGTATTAACTAATGTAAATGTAAATAAACAATACATCAATAAAATAATAGTAATTCACCGTTTTTAAAAAATTCATCATCTTCATCCCCTTGTAGGTTCGGGGGGGCCTGTAGACCCGCCAGAGTGACTCCCGCTATCCCCCTTAGAAAACTCATCTCGGTAGCCAGGATTCTCGCTCTCACTCTCTCCGTTAGGATCCAAATTTGATGGCCATGTATTAGGGTGGGCCCGTACACACGTTTAAAAACAGTCAGCTTTGTATTGACACTAAGCTCGATTTTTTTTATCACCGCACTGTATGTACGTAGAACGTAGAACGCTGGCCACAGCTTAGATTCTATTTCACTTTCCTGCCTCCCATCGCTAGAAAATTCCTGCTTCTCATCTTGGGAATTTTTAAAAAATAATTTAAATTATTATATTGTAAATTATATTGTATCGGCTCTGAGAGATTGTGCGAGACTCATTTATTATATATTATAGCTAGACCGCATTCAAAAGAATGTGCGCAAAAAATATGTGTGTTGTTTTGTTACGTTGCAAAAAATTAACAAAAACAAAGTCATTCTAGTAAGTAAGTAACCTTTTTTAAACTAAAACATATATATTTATTTGGAATATCATACTGAGGCTTGTAATACGGGCTTGCCAGGCGTCTTTCCCCCGCTTTCTTCTTACCGGACAAAGCTAGGGAATGGTCTTTTGATTGTGGTCGACCTATAGCTACTTATCGTTCGCACGAAGAAGGGACATCGATTAGTCAAAATAGCATAGACATCATCAAAATATCAAAGTATTATATCAAATAAAATATGGGAATGTTTTTGAAATAAATAATTATTAAATGTTAATATTTTGATATTAGCCTAACAAATTGCGATTGTATAAACAACGTCATTTTCTTTGTGAACAGTCGTAACGAGACTCGAGACCATAGGCTTGATTTGGGAATCATCTCACTTATAAGCGTCTTTTAAACACCCATTTAAGGAACAGTGGGAAGCTTCTAGAATTATATCGTATTCGATACTTAACGAAACACGATAAGGAAAAAGACCTCAAAGTCTGATTTCGATACGTCTCCGAGACAACATTAAATTAAAAATTTCATTTCAAACAAATTTTTATTCATCAATTAGAAAAGACATACAGAAAACACAAATTAACGAAAAAATATTTTAACTGCTATCGGGATTCGAACCAACGGATCTCAATTCTATCCGGGGATGGCGCGTTATCCAATTTCGCCACGGCAGTTTAGTAAGTTAACGAAAATTTTTCATTTATGAAATGAAAATATTAATTTACCAAAATGCCGCGGCGAAATTGGATAACGCGCCGTCCCCGGATAGAATGAAGGTCCGTTGGCTAGAATCCCGGTAGCAATTGAAATATTTTTTCGTTGATTTGATTTTTCTGTATGTCTTTTCTAATTGATTAATAAAAAATTGTCTAATAATTCACATAAATTTGTTCTGAAATTGAAATTTTACAATAATAATGCGTTTTCTTTAATATACTTAATTTCACTTTTAAGAAACGTAATTTCTTCAAACTACCGAGCCCTCATTGTGCTAGATCTTCATCCGGCCAATTACACACCTTGCTGAGTATTCTGAGATGACGAACAAATAGGGGCTGATCGACAGTGGTGCAGCTTTCGTCCTCTTCCACAGCCGCCCGAAGGCCCTGGTCATCAGGATCCGAAGATCGACCCTTTTCTGACTTGTCGTCTAAGCTGGTGGCACCAGCTTTAAAGCGAACAAACCACCCTCGGCATGCCCTTTCGCCAATCGCTCCGAAAAGATTTCCGAGATCGTGAAACGACTCAGCGGCTTTCACCCTTTCTCGAAATGGTACAGCATAATGTGGCGTTTGTGTTTATGATTTACGAGGCGCATTTTAAATTCTTAACCCTATTAAATAATTATATCATGTAAAATGTTAATTAAATGTCGAATTCGAAAAAAAAAACGACGCGAAAGAAAACAGCAGATGTTATGCATTTAAAAAATTAATATAAATGTATATAAACACCTTGATTTACAGTATTTAGAAAATGGTTACATTTTATTTTGTGCACACACCGTGGTTTTAACAAAATTATAACGACAGCTCTGCCCGCGACGACCAAATGCCCAATTAAAACGTTAGCAGGCTCCAATACATTGAAACATTGTACGTATTACGGATGGTATTACTTCATACCACTAACCTACTTGGATCCATACGTAAAAACAAGTTTATCTATTTACTTAAATTTCAAAATGATTTCATTTTGAGTGATGTAAATATAGCGATAGTATAAAAGTAGGTGATGCACTTGGTCTATTGGCGTTGTATGAAAACCAGTTATATTAGTTTCTAACACATGTCGGAGCTATGCGCAATATTAGTCACCTTGGTTATGCAAAATAAATGCTTCACCGATCGATTATGTCAACCACACTCTCCCGCCGGACCGGAATATAGACGATCAACGAAGAAATAAATTGCGTCTCGTGACTCACCGGTGAGAGTGTGATTGGTTTGTTGATTGAGAACTGTGTCTGTGGCAGGGTTGATAAAAATCATGGATTTTTTAAAAAATAAAAAATCGGATTTATTTAATTTAAATCGGATTTACATAATTTAAATCGGATTTATTGATTTAAATCAGTTTTTCTTTTAATATTCCGATCTTTTTTAATTTGGAAGTCAGTTATTGTTGAGAAAAAACAATATAAGTTTTGTTTATTTTAATTATTAATAAAATTAACAAAAATCAACATATTAGTTCATCTAAAAAGTCAGTAATTTTTCAAAAAACACAGTGCCATGTTTATTTGCCATATTTAACAAATATAAATTCAATAATTTTTTAAAAAACAAAGTATTGCATTTTGTCAATTTAACAAAAAATTAACAAGAATGTAAAAAAGACTTATTAAATTATTAAATGAACATAGAACCATTTGGGTTTCACTGCACTCACTTATATTTACTAATTTACTTACATATAACTTAGATGTTATGTTTTTATCGGGTTTGTAATTTGTTCGAATTTACTTTTTTCAAAAGGAAGACTAATATCACAGTATACTAAGAACAGTAATATGTCTTTATACAAACTGGCCGCAACCCATTAGAATGTGTGCGTGCGTGCTCGGCGCCGTGTACGCACGCACTGTGACGCACACATTGACATAGAATATGGGGGCACAAGGCGGCGGCAGTAAGGGCCGTGCCTTCGGTGCCATTCGCGCTCGCAGCCGCCGCTTTAGAAAAAAAATGCGCTTTCTGAAAAAAAGGCCCTTTTTTTTAATAAAATGATGTGTTGATTATCACAAAGACTGTGAGTTTTTAAAAGTCTACGTTGATGTTAATCAGCGTTATTGCAATTTAAGTGCAGAAACTAGGTATACTTATTACAGAAATTTTCGGGTTTCGTGTCTACCTTAAGCGTCGGAATCTCAGAAACTACGAGTAAAGTGACAACCCTAGCGTCAACGCATTAGTAGGCTAATAACTCGCCGACAGGCCGGAGATAAACTACTGTTCTGGGTAAACTGTGCTAATATGCCCACCTGCTCGGTGCCTAAACTATTTCTTATTTTGCTGTGCACCAAATTGAATGTCGAAAGTATTCTATCAACCCCAGCGGAAGAAGCAACTGTACTTATCAGTTGCTTGATTATATCCAATTCTTCTTCGGTTATACATTTTTTCATATTATGTATTGCTACTCACTAATCGGTGGGGGCGGTTTTCTGTGCGACTTGTTTATCGTCTAAAGGTGCTGATACACATGCTTATTTAGTGGCACGTGAGCATGCGCAGTATTGACCTTCTTTAGGCCTTGCTTATTAGTGGCATGTGTGTACGCACGTTGCTAGTAATGAGCATGCCACTTAGCCATACAACCGCCGCTTGATTTATGAGCATGCCACTAAGTGGCTTGCCACTAATAAGCATGTGTATCTGTACCTTAATACTCCAGTGAATGGCTCGACTTTTGCCGGGGGGGAGTCCCTTGACATTTTTTGGCTGATTTGGTTGCAGTAAAAAAATATTGATTTAAATCATTGCACTTTACTTTGAGTAGGAAAATGGTTTGTTTTCCATTAGCTGTTTTGTATAAATATAGTAAGCCAAGATTTTACTTTGAGCGCTCGAAAAGATGATATTTTTATGAATTTTTATTTAGTTATTTAACTCTCTTTGTCTGTGTGTTGTTGTGGTGGAATCTTGTAATTGATTTTTCACCAACTTCCCGACTAGCCAGAGCTCTGAAACTTTCAACATTTACGTCAAGTGGATGACTGTACATTAGTAAATCATTTTCGACATGATTTGGTCATTATTTTGATTAAAAATAATAATTTTCCATTATTATTGATCCATCTAATGCCTACGTAGCTTCGAGATTCATCAATATTAGTATGAAAAATGTTCAGTTTTCAAAATTTAATAATTTTAGTCGGCAGAATCAACTATGACACCAGGCGTCAGAATAAAACGTCAAATTCGATAAATTTAGGTTATTTCGAATTTACATTTCAAATATTTCAGGATAACTTTGGTTTAGAAAAAAACCGTTCGATAAAAAGAACGTTCAACATAATTATATCGCGGGTTCAAAGAGTGTTGATGGACAACCCTATTTAATTCAGAATATTTTGAGTATGTCCAAATTTTTCAGAACAGAACTGGATTTTTGTAACAGGGACATCATTAATCAATCAATGTATATTATAGATGTCTCACAGAGACGAAACTGTATTTTTATGGGAAAGTAGGTACAGAATATATATTATATGTACTTTCCCATAAACTATACCACTATACCTACTTTCCCTTAAGAATATAGTTGCGTCCCTGTGGGACATCTATAATATACATTTATTGAAAAACTAACAACTAACAGTAGGCAGAGAGGATTGAACGCCACACTCTTCTATCCTGGCACACCACTTTTGCTTCGGCCACATTCATACATCTTCTCATACACGTTCTACGGTTGTTGCGGCTTTTAACAGGGCCATCCTCAAATACTTGTAGTACCTGATCGTGCCAGGTCTTTCGCGGACGCCCTCTATTCCTATTGAACCTGTTTAATATTTGGATAGTGCTTGGGTGATGTTAAAAATTGATTACGAATGTATGCAAAGAAAGCGTATAAAAGCATGTCTTCAAATTTTATTTGATTCACTTTACTTGTTAAATCCCCTTTTAGATACTTTGTGTACATTGAGAGACACTCCACCAACCGGTTCGCGGAACAAATTAAGTTCGTGATATGAGACCCCGCTGTCTGCCGCAGCTGAATGCAAGTGCGGTCCATGACGACTTTGCAATGAGTTTTGGTTAGGTTGATTATTTTCTGCAAAGCATACGATGACAACGCATTCAAGGCCGTCTCAATCAGTCGGGCTAAATTTTCAATTACAGACCTTGATGAGTCCGTTTATAATGATAAATCGATTTTATTAAGCATGGACTGGTGACACTGCACAAACCCGTTTCTCGTTTGAATCATTTAATTAACATTCGTCACGAAACAATACACTGGCTTCTTTCAAATATAATTTTTGCGACTTATTTTATTTTTGAAGTTATCTTCTTTTGGCGCATTGAGGGTAAATTTTTTATTGTAACGGAAGTTGTTGTTATTGTATCGCTACGTTGCGCACGCCCAGCGTGCGCGTTGTAGCGGAAATGCGTATAGCGGGAATGAGAGACCAGGGAATGCGCGCATTCATTAAACCGTAAAAAAATTATTCACCTGAAATTAGTGTTCCAGTAATATAAATAATGTATTGTCGACCATCTTGAATCGAGTACCAATCACAAAGACGCTAGAACTGTTAAAGCCATGTATTCACTAGGGGACGAATAGCGCAGCATTCCGCGCGGCATGTCGCATGAACATCTACGTTCATGTTTCGGGGACAATGACGCGGTCATTTGACGTGTACACACCGGGACTCGCATATCTTGTCGCGGAAATGTCACCCGATGAAGTTATGATGACAGCTGCGGTATCTATTTACACTTTGTCATTTAGCGAAAACGGGGTTCCGCGCAATTCGAAATGTTTTTTTGATTGCGATCGATACAGCTCGATGAGTTCAAGAACAATTTCGTTTCCCCACATACAGCGAATGCGTATTCACTTGTAAACATACCACGTGGTAAAGAAGTGTAACTTCTACCGCGTGTACATGAGAACACGCTCCTCCATTTTTTTAACATACAGATTATCCTCGGCTGAATTACAGGAATCAGTGCTCAACTACATGAACAACCAATTTGGTTGCATATTAAAGTAAATTACATTACAGTTACAAACATCGCACAGAAAATGACACTGAAATGCGTTTAATTGAAGCTTGTGTGTAGCTAGAAGTCATTCATTCGGAACATCCCTAGTTTATATTATACACAAGACTGCCTAAACCAGCGATGGCGCACCTTTCTATTTGCGCGCGCCAAAAATTCTCGAATATTATTTATTCATCGCTGCCTGGCAGTGTCGAGCATTCTTCTCGAATATTTTACTTAAATAACTACAATCAGTAACTAATCTTTTATTAGTTTTATACTTAGAAACATGATGTCAGAACACGGTCCGATAAGATTCAATTCAATTTTTCAATTCAATTTATTTGATAATACGTACATTACAAACAAAATGTTTAAGGCATACATATTAGGAAGTATATATCAAAATAAAAATATTTAATAAATTAAAAATAACATAAAATCTGGTCAAAGATGTAGGAGAATCCCGCTTCGGAAAATCCCCTCAGACACATGGAATATATCAATACCCAAAGCGATTTTGTTCAGCATAGCTGTGGCTCTTCCAACAGGCATAACCATCGGCAGGTTGGTCCTGTATATTGGAATGTGAAACAATCTATGCTGACGATGTCTAATGTAATTATCAGGAACATACAAACCAATGCTCTGCATAATTTCAGGATTATCGATCATACCGCGCAACAATCGATAAAAATGTGTAATAAAATACACATTCCTAGTCTCTAGACTATTGTAGCCAAGCATACCCTGGAGAAACTCGGTTGGGTAAAGCCAAGGATAATGCCCATACTCTCTCATATAGAGATATCTCAGAAACTTCTTTTGGACTTTCTCCACCATAAGAGATGGAGTGGGTTCATTCACCTTCCGTAATTGGTTCAGTAGGTCCTTCCACGTTAACCCTTCCGAGCAGTTTTAATAACAACTTTTTTTTCAGAATTTTATTTAAAACAAGTTTGAAATTAAATTAAAATATTCATAAAAATGAAAAAAAAAAAAATGAAAAGCCATATCAGTTATTTATTAATGAGATTATCATGCTGTCCATTCGTTACCAAATGCTTTATATCTGGCTCAAATGTCTTCACTTTTAATAATATGCACGCCCAAGTAGATTTATCAGTCAATCTATGTATTGAGCTACATTTTATAAAAACCATTTAAAAAAATAATGTATCTGTAAATCGTTCACATACCAGCTAAATTTTTGCACGTGCTATCGTTCGCCACCACTGGCCTAAAAGGTACATAACAAATTACCCATTGTTTTCGGAATTGTAAAATGAATATACTTTTCAATGTCATTGTCCTACCGAAATGGCAGGTGCTGGCTTGTGACACCGATAACACATGCGGGCAAAGAGAATTCAGTCACTTATAAATTACAAGTGCGAGGGTTTCAATTAGGGCTTCAATTAGATTAAAAACGAAACAGATTAAACGGTTTTTCAATCGATTGTACAGATCAAACGGTTAACGGCCCTGCGTGCGGTTGTACTGGTCGCTGCGCGGGCGATAGTGGCTGCCGTGCGGTGTGCGCGATCGGCTTTCGCCCATTGCCTACTGCCAGTCTTAACAGTAAGAAGGAAAAAATTATGTTACTATTTTATTTCAATGTATTATAATTATTTTTTTTGTTTTCAATGAAGACATATCTTAAAGCGGGGACAGTGAATGGTTTTGTTCGAGCGGCCGTGCCACTTCGCAACGGTTTATACGACTGCGGAGCAGCACGGTCCTGCTTGTTAGTTGAAAAAAATGTCAACCTGGAGACGATCGAGTAGGACCGATATGGAAGCTTTTGCTATTAGAACTGTAAACTGGGTAAACGGTGGGTACCATTCACTGCTAGTCTTAACATTTTTTCATAGGATCTCTTTATTTTTTGGTACTGGCAATGGAAAGTTACGGACTGCGTGCATCATTTTTGGAGAAATTATATAGAAATAATACAAAAATATATATCGAAAAAATATCGTGCATGCGTTAGAAGGAATATTGCTAGAAAAAACTCCACTTTAAAAAATAAAGTATACATGTATAATTACTACTTACAAAAGCTGTGTATACTAACTTGTTACTGAGAAAAAAAATCAACAGATGTCTCTAGCAGAGATCAAAGTAATATATTAAATGTTCTTGATTCGAAAGTATACATATATAGAAATTTAAAAAAAAATGATAATGTGTGAATGTTCTTACGATGGAATTGGTGAACGTTGCATTGTGTAGAGTAATCAATTAAGCCAGCTCATACAGGTGTAAACCATTACCCATCGAATAAGGAGACTTTCGTCCACTTTTCTCATATATAAATTAGCTTCGTCTCTATGAGACTTCTATGATTTAGGTATCCTTAAAAAATCATATAGATTATTATAAAATTGTTCGGGATATTTTTGTCGATATTAAAATATTTTAAATATCTTTGTCCTGTCCATTAATGTATTTATTTTCAAAATTTCACAATTTATAATTAATTTTGCTCTCGCTTTATTTTCCTTCATCGTTTCATCAACAACGCTAGCAAATTATCTAAAGACATTTCAGATGAATTATTTCAAGTGTCACAATGAACGAGAAACTAATAAATAAGTCTACACCTGTTCAGGTATTGCGACGTCGCAGCCCCGACCGATTTGATTATGCGAAATTCCATCACTATGCAAGATGTGTATGCGCCTGAACCTACTACATCTATCACGTTTTGTTATGTGTATGCGCCTGAACCTACTACATCTATCACGTTTTGTTATGTGTATGCGCCTGAACCTACTACATCTATCACGTTTTGTTATGTGTATTCGCCTGAACCTACTACATCTATCACGTTTTGTTATGTGTATGCGCCTGAACCTACTACATCTATCACGTTTTGTTATGTGTATTCGCCTGAACCTACTACATCTATCACGTTTTGTTATGTGTATGCGCCTGAACCTACTACATCTATCACGTTTTGATATGGCGAATCATCTGTCGCAACCTACAGAGTACTAAAACCATTGACGTATTATAATATAGACACGTTATTCCCATGCTAGCCGGCTTTCACGTGTAGCAAATATTGCATTGAGAGACAACAAATCACGGCGCACTTATTTCACAAACGCTCCGCGTGTACCTAGACAGAAAAATCACTCATTCTTATAATAGTGTACGATACTCTGTTCCTTTTTCCCCGGGACTTTTTTTTCGGCGTAGCGTCGCGCCCGATCACAAAGAAGGTCCGTTCGACAACGAATGCAAGTAAGGCAATTACCTTACTTTTGAGCTGCCAAGATTTCACGCTTGCAACGTATCGACAGTTTACTATGTCGTTGACCAAAACCGCGTAATTTCTACGTTTACTTTAATCGGTTTTGAGTCACCAACAACGCGGAACTCATAATTTTCCGTACTACGAAACTAATCGTGTCGATAACTATAACTAACCTTAAAAAATTACCGTGACCATTTTAAATTACGTATAATTTATGAAACGAGAATGGGAATTCTACTCAAGAAATATAATATTCAAGAAATATAATATTCTCACTTTTTTATTTTTAAACTTTTAATTTTAATTGCAATATTTTTAAGTATGTTAAAAAATTTCAAGAACACGATTACTGGATTTTATCCCCAGAGGATCGTTATTAATCGAGAGAGTATTATAGATGTCTCGCAGAGACGAAGCTATTTATATCTTGTTTAATTTTAATATTTAAAATCATCATTCACTTCGGAAAAGAATCTATATTCACTAAAAACCACATAAAAATTCTTGAATATTCCCGAAATTAAATATTATTTTTAAAATAAGTAATGTAAAATAATAAAGTGAGAATGTCTCTGTTATAGACATATATATTTTTTATTTAGAGGGATAAAGAAACATGGATTTTTTTCATTAAAATTAGGTTGTTCTAATGTATACCTGAGGTTGCTGGTTTGTCTTATAATCTAAAAGCACGCCAGTCAACCATAATCGTTACTCAAAAGGCGAATCGGTAACAATGCTCTGCCGATAAATCAATACTGGTCCTCAAAGTTTAGTTAAAATATTTATATTTATTTCCGAAAATATATAACAAACACAGATGTCGTGACAAAGAAAAGGGACAGGACAACAAATGGTCGTGAAAGCATAGAAATATTCTTAACTATTTAATTTATTACAACGTTTTCACCGGATTTCGGCACACAACACATCCTTGAAGTGCCATGACTAAAAAATCGACATGTACCATGCTGTTTCAAGGTTGCAATATATTAAATATAAAGAGAAAGTTTAGAAATAGTGAAATTTTTAAGGGAGTTTTTAATTTTGCAACGCTTATCACGAATCGTAGAAACTGTACATATTTATGTTTACTCCACTTTTCCCAGGATAACATCATCGTTATGAAATTTTGATACAAAATAGACAGGAAGTAAGTTTCTATGAGAAATATCAGGACATCTGTCAAATGTTATTACAAATTGAAGTTTCTGTGAGAAATATCAAGACATCTATCAATTATTATTACAAACTGAAGTTTATATGAGAAATATCAAGACACCTGTCAAACGTTATTATAATTTGAAGTTTCTATAAGAAATATCAAGACATCTGTCAATTGTTATCACACACAAATTGACGAAATGTACAATGTTACACAATGGCAGTGACGATACTGATGATAAGATGATTAAGTGATGTTTTTATCCTGAGAATACAGGGGATAGACAATCTAGTTATCTATTTTTTATGCTTGCTTTTTGATAATGTATTTTACTTTATTTGAACCTACTAGCAAGTGATTATATGTTATATGAATATATTATGTAACTTGTGCGGTCTGAAAGAATATTAAAAAATGAACAAGGATGCATTCATAACTCATTTTAGATCAAACTGTGGGATGTCTCCATATATAGTGGAAAAGATATGAACTGCTTATCTTACGTAGTACCTGCGTCATAATCTGTGGTTACAATGATTACCGATGCATTTTACGCGAGATCGTTTCGTGCAGATCAACAACTGAATTCTCTCGCAGATCTAAACAAGGCAGATTCTCTCATGGACCATGAATGTCGATAACGCTTACATATACAGGGTTATTTGGAAAACATTAATAACCTCGCAGGACTATATTCCTGCCTTGATTAAAAGTCGAAAATGTTCAAGCAGCCATGACCTAATATCAATAGTTATGGAGATATGCGACATCGAAGTTTGCATTTTTTTTTCAATATTTCTGACTTATTTTTTGTAAAACGTTGGACTATCATTACAGTAACTTATATCGATTACGAAAAATTCATTCGTTTCAATACAAGTTAAATAAAATGATAAAAACTCTGAAAAATTTCGAATTGGAATTCGGAGGTTTTTATTATTTTATTGTGCTTGTATTAAAGGAAATGAATTTTTCATATTCGATATAAGTTACTGTAATGGTAGCCTAACGTTTTACAAAAGTAAGTCAAAAATATTGAAAAAAAAATGCAAACTTTGATGTCGGATATCTCCATAACTATTGATATTAGGTCATAATAGCTTGAACATTTTCGACTCATAATCAAGTCAGGAATATAGTCCGGCGAGGTTATTAATGTTTTCCAAATAACCCTGTATATTCTTGGAATTTAAAGCAATTAATGATAACCAAGCCAAGAACTAACTAAATTCTACGAAGCTTCGCAATTATTTATCACAATTATTTATTTATTATTTCATATATTACAAAGATTTAATAATCTGAAAACGTAACGCAAATACTGAAAAAAGGTCATCAAATCTCTTACAAATGCTCATGCATAATAAATATAGCACGAATAAAGCAAGAAAGCATAAAACACATGAAAAAAATATTTGCTTAAAAGTACGCTTGTATTTAAATGTACTAAAAAGTAATAAATAAATACCGAATATTTTGAGTTAGTTCAAATTATTCATCAACACACTCGATTTTTATCCCAGGGAACATTCTTAAGCATTAATCAAAATAATTTGATATATATGGTAATCTATCACGGGTGGAAATGGTGAACGTTACATTGTGTAAAGTGATCACTTAAGCCATCCGCACGATAGGAAGGCAAAGACTTCCATACCTACTTTCCCATAAAAAAATATAATTTCGTCTCTATGAGACATCTATAATTCTTGATTAATAAATATATTTTCGGCCAAAATATTTTGTAAATTACACATTAATGAGCTCACAAAAATATTTTTTTTTGTGAGCTCATTAACTAATTTCCCATATAAAATTAGTATTAATTTTACCCAGTGTACAAAATCACTTAGGTAATAAACTAACGCCATCTTTTGGTGAGCTCATTTACTAATTTCCCGTATAAGACTTTGATAAATTAATTATGATGGAATAATTGATTAATTAGTGAACCTGATAATTGATTCATGTATTGTCATCGAGAATACGCCTGTGTGCAAAATTTCAGCTCGATTGGAGATAGGGAAGTGGGTGAAATATCGATTGTAAGATTCCGTCCAGACAAACATGCAAATGGGTGAAGCGTGGTAATAAAATAGGAGTATCCAGAAACGTTGAAATGAAGTATAAAATATTCGGATCTATTCTGCTTGGTATGCATTAACAATCATGTTTTTTAATTACATGTTTTGTAATTAAGATTATTTATTAATTACAAATTAAATATACGCTTGGAAGATATCAATTATGAATATCTCCTTAGTTATTTACAACTATTAAACCTGTCTGTGAGACGTACAGTGACAGACCTAATATTTCTTTATAGGATCATAAATAGCATGATAGATTGCCCCCAGATTGTTAGTCTGATCGACTTATATGCCCCATTGAGGTCATCAAGACACAGTGCATTATTCTTTTATAATGGAAATGTCAGAACTAATGAATTTATAATGTCTGTAATTCCCAGATTACACTCATTAGGGAATGAACATGCAGAGGCGGCTGACATTTTTGCTGATAATATAACTGTGTATAGGACAAAGCTGATACAATTCTTTACATCTCAATGAAATGGAAATGCATAATAAATTTTTCTGTTTTATTGTTTTACATTTTAACTGTTATTATTTGTACCTTTCACTGTATTATTATTTTACCTTTTAACTATTATTATTTGTACCTTTAACTGTTTTATTATTTTATCTGTCTTATGTTTTTCTGTATTATTAATTTACCATTTAACTATTATTATTTGTACCTTTTATCTGTATTATTATTTTATCTGTCTTATGTTATTTTTAAAAAATTTATATTCTGTATACTTGTAAAAGCCAATAAGGGCGTTAAATAAATAAATAAATGTTTTGACCGCTGATATAATACAACATTGGATATTGGATGGTCAATTTTGATGTGACGACATTTGACAGATGTCTCGACATTTCTCGCAGAAACTTTAGACGTACATAAATAAGCGAACTTCGTATATTTTGTCTCAAAGAGAGAGAGATAAAATGTAGTGCGACAGAAAAAATGTCGAAAAAACTGTCAACGGAATCCGACAGGGAGACGTTTTACAAAACAACGTTTATAATAAAATATGCAGTGCAAAAAATACATGGAATAGTGCGAATGACGAATTACGCAACGATTCAAAGTATAAATGACATTATCTTGCAGACATTATTTAGCACAGATTCCATTCACAGCGAACAATCGCGCTTTGTGTGAACGGAATCCACTTTCGCACAAGAATTACTCACCGAACTGTTCTCAATGAGATAATTCAATGAGAAAAAAACAACTAGTAAACTATTTCCTGAATATGATTAGAACAAGAAGTGTTGTTCGCATAGTTCTGATATATTTTTTCTGAAAATAAAACAACAGTGAACAATCTGCTGGAAGGATCCGTTTGTGGTATGGTAGATTACTTATTAAGTACTACTTGAGTACTTAGGTACCTCAAAGTAAGTGTTTATAGCTTGACCTTAAAACCCTCGCCGATATTATTATTAAGTACTTACTTTATATAAAATATTATGTATTGTACAGGGTGTAAAAAGCTAGTCCACAATAATACGTATGTAGGTAGGTTCTAACATCTAATCAGTTCTAACATCAATATCCTACTATCAAAAGTTATACGGTACATAAAGTTATTAGTCAATAATTGAATGGTTGAATCAAATTACGCACTAAGTACCCATGACCGACAAGCTGATGACAACAAGATATAGTGAATAAAAATGTCATATATAAGTTTTTATGAGACTTTTTTGAAAAATCTAAACTATACATCCTAACTGTTTTACTACATAAAAACTAGAAGAAAAAGTTTTCTGTATTTCCTGTAATTAAGTTGCGAAATATGCATTTCAAACAACTCCCAAGTACCCAGCGCTCTTTCCTATGAAAGGCACTAAGTCCAACGTCTGTGTATGTAGTTTAATATTAGGTAAGTACCCCGAGCATATTCAAACAGTACTAGCAGGAAATCAATCGGCTTCGCCGATTGCTTACTGCTAGGCCCTGCGGGCGGCTATTGTGGCCGCTTCGCGGCCAATTGTGTTTGCTGTGCAGCAAACACAATTGTTTACCTATGCCTACGTCAACCGCTTCGCGGCCAAATGTGTTTGCTGTTTGCTGTGCAGCAAACACAGTTTAGATATAATTAAGACAAAGTATTTATTCAAAATTTCTAACCGATTAATAAGTCAGAGCGGAGTAAACCATAGTTCGATAGGTAGGTACCTACTCTCTTCTCTTCTCGCAGTGTTGATTACTTTTATACAACATTATAAAAAATTAATCTTCGTTTAATTTTTACATAAACAAATTTGAATGTTCTCAAAACCAAAAATGTAATTAAAATTTCAACAAAAAAAATATTCTCGACCGTAAAAAAAAATTCGATCCTGCCAGGATTCGAACCTGGCATCTTCTGATCCACAGTCAGACGTGTTATTCATTGCGCCACCGGACGCGACGAACAAAGTGGCAAAATTATTGTATACAAATAGAAATCATCATCCAAATGCAGAAACGTACGACATTGCTTGGAGTAATTATGATATAGATCCCTTGTCCGTAACAAAATACCGGGACGAATGTTAATCTCAAAACACAAAATAAATCATACCTCATTTACTGGTGGATTTTTTGCTGGAATGATATATTGAATTATTGATGTATATTCCAGGCCTTGTGTTTTTCTTCTTTTATTTGTATTATATTATTTATAACACCTTTTCCTTGGTGTTTGTATGGGGAGCTCACACGTCGTGCACCCTACTTGGCCAGCCATTTTCATACAATCTTAAGTTAGCGGAACATGGCACTTAGTGCCGTTTTTAAAATAATACGCCGTGGTACTTAGCGAAGTCGCGATATTCAAACAAGCAAAACGGCTAAATGCAACATTGCAGGGACATAATGCATTACTGGGGTTAGTGGCGATGTCATATAGAACCAAGCTGTATACTTAGTTTGAAAAATGAAACTTTGGTACTTAGTGCCTATTTTACTGCAACCATTCAATTATTCTCCTCTTTCATTTACAATTTCTTGCCAACGTTTATTCAAAGCCATTTATTCCCTTGATTGAACACGAACAGAAGAAAGTGTCGAAAGTGCTCACTTTTGTCTACTTAACATTCCATTTTGAAGTCCTGCAATTAAATAAAATAATAAATGTAACGTAAAACCGAACATAATATCTTGTAGGGCAGAACATTTCTTTCGAATGAAGTAGGTATAACTAGTTGTTTTACTTTTGGCGCGCATTTTAAAACGGACCCTACATACTTAGGTTAACACGTAATATTCAGGGGCATGGTTGCTTGAACATTTTCGACTCATTATCAAGGCAGGAATCCACCTGTAAAGTTTTTGCTACTAGTTATGAGACAACTTGTATACTGTAAACCTGTATACTGCAAATGATTTTTTCATAATCGATATAAGTTATTGTAATGAAAGTTCAACTTTTTGCAAAAAGTAAGTCAGAAATATTGAAAAAAATATGCTAGCTTTGATATTACATATCTCCATAACTATTGATGTCATGAATGCTTGAACATTTTAGGCATAGGCCATAACATAGGCAGGAATCTACCGGCCTAGGAATCTAGTTTCTGCTGCTAGCTCTGGTACACCCTATATAACTTTTCTATATATGTTTCTAATTTAATCATATAATAATAAACAAAGAGCGTGCATGAGAAGATGTATGAATGTGGTCGAAGAAAAAGTAATGTGCCAGTATAGAAAAGTGTGGCGTTCTACTCTTACTACGCACGGCAAAGAGAGGTTTGTTTTATACTTGTATGTAAGCATAATATGTTTTTTTATACGTATATAATGTGGTTTCCCAAATATTTTAGTTTTTTTAAATAAAAGCTTTTTTGCGTTGCTCTGAAAAGAGAAACAACATTTAAAGCTATTATTTTATATTATAAACTTTATCACCGGTATATTATAATTTTCTCAATAGCTCGATTGTCAGTTGTTTGTGAAAGAATTTTCACACAAATTTAAACGTTCCATTTTTAACAATTCAAATTAAATGAAGATCAATAGGTACCTACCGATCTTCATTTACACGTATAAAGTTTAATTAATTATCTAGTAACTTTACTCAGGAAATTAAGAAATATTCCATATTAATAAAGTTATAATGTTTTAAATTTGCAAGAAATTTTTACGATTTTGACGATTTTCCAATGCTTTTTTTCATATAAAGAGATGATTTTAAACAATATATTGTATTTACTCCTGCAGACTTTGAGACTTCAAGGGTTATTGAAAAGTTAGTTTTTTATTAAAAACACGTTCAATAATAATGAAAAAAAAAAAAATAATGAAAGTGTGAACGTATGTCAAAAAATGGCGCAGTTTTAAGGTTAGATCTCGCGCGCCGGCGGTAGAGGCGGACGCACTTTTGCGGCTCCTTCACTTTTTCATAAAAAAAATCTCTTTAAAACGTGTTTTTATGTCAAATTTGTCATTATTTCAAAAACACGTCAACTTTTGATTTAATTTAATTATTCATTTAATTTAATTATTCATTCATTTTCGAACTAGGTCTTATTTTCGAAAACCATCCTGAAAATTCGTGGTAGGTCTTACTTTCGAGGTAGGTCATATATTCGCGGAAACACGGTAAGTATTGTAAATAATTAATTTATATACAAAACGTTTGATTACCATATTTGTATAGCAACAAGTGATTTGTTACTCTGCACAATATACAATAATAATTGATACGTTATCAATAAAATTATTTTTAGCATAGCGTGCTTACTAATTTCTTGTATTATTTTTTAATACATTCTGTCGTTTCTCGGATCCCGTTTTCAAGCAGCGCACTGGAAAAGAGGTAAAACCACATAATCGGTCTGGAAGCAGGTCATTGCTTCGGTAATGTCGGCGCAAGTGAGCCCGCTGGTTTGGTGAATGCCCCATCACCGATTACTCCAGACGACCGATGTGACTACGCCGCGGCCAGCGAGCGTGGCGCGAGCCAAGGTCATCGGCTTCTTCATGTACCTTCCGCACTTACCGCATGACTTCTGTATCCCGTGCATCTACTCAGCTTTTTGGAGTTCATATTTTGACAACTTCTTCAAAAACAGCAAAATTATTTTGTGGTGACATCGCTAATATAATGAATTTAAAAAAAAAGTAACCCAAAAAAAACAAGTTTTTATAATACTCTCTTTCTTTGTAAAATATAACAACAATTAAAGACGAATTGAAACATATAACATAACACTAAACTTACAGTAATTTAATATATTTCTAAAATGTAAGATGTTTTCAGCTTTGATAAGACACTTTATGCTTTGAAGATTAAATTCTAAAAACATTTGTCAGTCAATTTAGATTTTCGACGTTCGTGGTGAAGTACCTATTATGTATACCGACGGAGTAATTCAAATTTAGAAAATATTCCGCGACGTTATCGGGCCGCCGTTGCTAATAAAACTTTTCTAATGATTCCAATTTGAAAAAACCAATAAAGTTTCTAAAAATCCGAAATTATACTATATTTTTTTTTTTTTTAACGAAAATTTGATAAATCTTCTTGATCGTCGCCACGAGTCTACTTGCCCAGTTTCAGCTCGATTGGATCACGGGAAAAGGGTCAAAAATCGATCCAAAGTTTTTTTGACGGCAAGCCGGCAAGCAAGCGAGCAGACGCCACGAGTTAATATAAAGGTAGTAGAAATAAACTTAGTTTTCAACATTTTTATATTAAAAAATATTAACATGTTTCAGGGCCCATGGCCCCTTCGTCGGGATCGGGATCAGGATCAAAGGGGCCATGGGCTCTGAAACATGTTTATTTTAATCAATTATATCATATTTTAATATTTCTCTTCGTAAGAAAGTTTCTTAAATCTTTGACGTATCCAAGTGATTCGCTAGATATGGTCGAACCGTTAATATAATCGGTTATTTACGGTACAGTTACTTGAAATTTGTATTAGAGTAGGAAATTCTGATTATATCGATGATTGGTAACTGAGATATAACTGCTATCTAGTACACACGATTGACTGTTTAATTGCGGAAAATCAATTACATCGACAAAATCAGATACAAATCTCAAATAACGGTTTGTGCGGAGCGGGTTAAAGTACCTTCACAAGAGACTCGAAAGCTTTCACCCAGTCTCTCTAGACACTACAAAATAGTCAATAAAAAAACTAGACACCCCCTCAAAACTCCCATAAATATACATTTATTTAATTTATTTATTAGTTGTACAATTAAGATATTTATTAAAAGTGTCCAGTACACAAAGTTCCAAATTATTCGGCCTTATTCTGAAATTAGCAATATTGCTACTCTGGTGTATTAACAGTTATTGTGTAACACTGTAATGCCGTCAATTTTGTCGTTTTAAATTTGACAGGTTTGAAATCAATGAATTCAATCAATCAACCAATCGATCAACCAGAAAACCCTTAAACGTAAACAATCGTCAAGTTATCCACAATCTGTGAATCCCAAACTCTTATAAACTTATCATGTTATGTTTATAAGAGTTTGGTAAGACGGTTCTGTCTAAAAAAAATATTTGTAAGGGGTGTTTTTTTTAATGAAATGAAACATAAAAAACTAACCCATAAAAACCAAGTTTTTATTATACTCCCTTTCTTATTTAATCAGGTTTCGCGTCTACAGCATGCGTCGGAGTCATTACTCAGTTGTATGAAAAAACCATTAAAAATTTGAAAAATCAAAATTATAGTATAATTATTAAATTTTTTAACAAAAATTTGTTAGATCATTTTTATCGTCGCCACGAGTCTGTCTGCAAAGTTTCAGCTCGATTGGATCACGGGAAAAGGGTTAAAAATCGATCCAAAGTTTTGCAAGCAAGCAAGCAGACGCTACGAGTTAAAAGAAAGGAAGTAAAAACTGTGGTAATTGCCGTGGGATTAGCTTTATTAGAAAGACTAGTCGTACACCCGTGAAAAATCACGGAACATGAAGTGGTTCGTGTCTTTGCTAAGCCAAGATAGTATATATTTGACGGCCCACGCAGAGGCGGTGGTAGCAATGTCACTAGGGTGCCTCGCTGGCATTTGCGCGTCCGAGGTTCGCGCCCCTGGTTGTGTAATTTCGTTTTTTAGCCGTGAATTTGAAAGAAATTACGGAAGTTACAGGAAAATACGGACACACAGAAAGACGGCGAAATTATTATGTTTGATAATCTTACGCCATTCGTGCTCAAATATAGAGCGTGTTTTTCGAATCGGCAACACTTTTCCAGCGAAAGTAAATTTGCCGGCTGATTTGCGCTTAGTTTGGTTTGCCATTTCGCAGCGAACAGACTTGTGCCAGAACAAAGTTGAAAATTTATTTCGAAAACGTGGTACCTTAATCGTATTTAGACACTAAGGCATAACGTTATCATTTTTACGTGTTTTATTTCATTTTAATATAAATTTTTCATTCTATACCTCTAAACATATACGTATTCGATATAAAACAAATTTATGAGAATACTACTCTTAAATACACACACAAACACAAAAATACACGGTTTAAACCAACTCAAACAATAATTACCACACGGTCAAACAAACTCAATCTACAAATCCCAAGGTTACATACCACGTATGGACAAAGGAGCTATAACTATTTTGGACCCAAATTACTTAATTGCATGCTTGACGAATTAAAACTATCCGGGCTAACCACAATTTACAACTCTAACATAAAATACAAAATAAAACAGTGGATCCGAAACAAGGGGAGAGATAAAATTGGCACACTTACACAAACACACTAACACAATATAACCTCATATATATTTTCTATTATGTTACTTTAAATACTTTATTACCTATTTACTATGTTTTGAACCTACACAATATTGTAAACTATGCCTGTCTCAACACAGCTATTTCTAGTGAGACAGGCACAGTCCAAGCAAAATTTGATACTTAAAATTAAATGGAAATAAATAAATATAAATAAAATAAAAAGACACCCTATACTCGAAATATCTAATGAAAAAACTGATTTATAAAAAGCAGCCTTGAAGTTTAAATATATGATTAAAGCCCCTTTAGTGTCTACCAGAGTAGACTGGCTAGACGCCTCCCGTCATTGCGGGGACACTGCTCCCAGTGCACTTGCTCGGCAGTCTAGACTGGTCTAGAGTACAAAGTGAAGATAAAGCATACGTCCCGGAGAAATCCCGCGAGTACCGAATTATGGTGTCCGTAGGAACTAGGAACAAAGCAGTGGCGCGCACTGGACATGGACGATGGACTTAAAGTCCGTCCAACTTATCTGGAGAATAAACGAGGGCGTCCCAATCGTTGTGGTACTGCCTGTAGTCTAAAAATTATCTCATTTGTAGGGAATTTTATGCAAATTCGTTTTTTCTTAAACAAGTTATTAAGCAGTATACGACACGATAAAAAACAAAAAATGTAAATTAACGTACAAATAAATTTATCAAAATATACATTCGTAAAATACACAACGTCAAAATGGCGTTTTTTCAAAATCAAAGAAAAATACAATTTTCGGGAAAAAAAACGAACAATAATAATTCTTTTAGGCCGGCGTCACATTACACAGATTTTCCGTCGCGTTTTCTCCGTTGCGCCAAATCGGCAAAGCAAATAGATAGACCGATCATCCGCGTAGTGCGTTTAATAAGCGCATATTGTATGGAAAGAAATGAAGCGATGTTCCATGACAGAAGAGACGCGGCGGAAGATCCGCGCAGTGTGGCGCCGGTTTTATTCGGTGTCTCATACCTAATGATCACGACCACCATGTTTAACTCAGTAACACCTAAGGATATCAATCGGTTTAGGGCCGTTGTATCAACTTGGTTTATAGTAATCTTTCGTTCAAAGCATAGATATTTTGCATTTTCCACCGATCAAACAACTTGCTCTCGTAAAAATCTATGCTTTAAATGAACTATTGCTATAAAGTAAGTTGATGCAACCAGTTTTTAATGTGTATAAATAAAAAAGTTTATTTTTGAAAAAAGATGTTAATACAAATGAACTCGTTAATGAATTATGTAATAAAAAGTATAAATAACAAAAATTCTATGTAAAAAATTATCGAATAAAATATGTTCTAAAACTTTTCTCATCATACTTCTTCTTGGCTTCTAGAAGCCAATACATCATGGCTTTTAATTAAATTTTTCCACTTATCCTTGTTCTTTTTTTTCCGAGTGTAGATATTTTAATGCCCATTTCCACGGCCACTTTACCTTCTTTAACTATTTTGTAAATTGCCGATTCAGAAATACTTGAAGAAATTGTATAATAGTAAAATAAAAAACTAAGTATGGGAAAATCATTATAACTGCATGGCAGCACTAACCTGAAGTGGCGGCAATAAGTCTATGAACAAAATCAAACAGTATAATTGGGGCTTTTAGACGTTGTTCCTCTTCAAAAAACGTGTGCTTTTTCAAGATTATTTCCCGAACACCGCTTTTAATGGTTTTTGGCATGGTGACAATCTAAAAATTTCTTAAAAAAGTATCGAAACAGTCGTGAACCCCTCTGTAAACAAGTCTGTCAAAAATCTGTCAGCTGTAGATAATCCAATATGGCGTCGTTAGTTCCAAATTTGGCCATTCTTCAGATAAGTTCGACGGACTATACCTTGTTATTCCATGGTCTAAGATCACAATATGTATGCACATACAAGTATGTACGCAACAAGAAGAGACAGTTCAGAATATTTTAAAACTCTAAGCAGAGACAAATCCACAAACCTGGGTAGAAGCCCAGCCGCCATCAGTGAGCCTCTGGGCATTGAGCCACATGACAATGGGGTCAATAAGCAGCTCCTGGCGGGCGTTGTAGGTCATGAGGGCGTAGGCTGTGGTCTCTATATTGATGCTGTCGTACTTGTAGGGCAGACGTGGCAGCAAGAATGGCTTCTGGTTCTCCAGCTTGTAGGGCGGCATCGGTACCGCTTCCTTTCCCCAGTAAGTCAGACCACCTGAGGAAAAAAAAAAAAAAAATTATGTAAAGAAAATGTATGTCCATTTCTTTAGTTTTTAAATTCGCCGCACTGCGAGCTTTCGGTAAAGAAATGTAGGTTTTTACCTGTGAGTACTTATTTATTATTAACCTAACAGTGTACGGCGAGATTGAATTTGAATTTGGAAGGTAGGAAAAAATAAAACTGTAATGATAGCTGTGGTTGAAAAAGTTAACAAATAAAATAAGAGTGATATAATTTAATTTAATACATATTATTAAAGCATAAACTTTGAATGTCATTTCTTTGTTTTCAGGTAGGAATTTTGATTAAAATTGTTAATGGAACTTATAGATAATTATAGCTTGTAACTAATAAAATAAACTTTGTTTTCAGAGCAACACAAGATGGTTTAATTGCTTTAATTTTGAGTGCGAAAGAAACTAACTTATATATAGAAAAAATATAACAGAAATACTACAGTGAACTGTGAAAAATTGTGATATTGCTTGCCCAACGTAAATTGGCGTGCGGCGACAGTGTAACTAAAACCCGCCCCGCCCGCACCCGGCGGTAACCCCTCGCCCTGTCATTCAGTTCAATTTCGTATTTGCTCGGGAGCTGTGACATCTTGATTACCACTATACACTGAATTATTATGTCCAAAACAGTCCGGGATGGTGCAAGAAAAATTGCCAATGAAGTATTAAAGTTTTGCGAAGCTGAAAAAGCAAATATTGGACCGATATTACCGTTTCACAAATTGACAGACAGAGCGGCCGCCATTACTGTTTCGTTTCTTTAGTGTTGCCCCACCAAATTTCTATTAAAGGTTCTGACACCGTCACAAAGTGACAAAGTCACTGGACATTCTGTACCTTATGTATTGTGTAATAAATTTACACCCTGACAACTTCTGTTACGCGACAGGGACGCCTTCCCTCGCACGCCAATTTATAGTGGTACGTCTATAGCTTAGCATGTATTATTTTAATATTGTATCTATCTATATTATAATTGCGCTAGGTCTGCAGTACAGAATTGTCCTGTTTTCCATTGCTAGCTCAAAAAAAACTAAATTGTATGCTTTTTTAAGAATCGATGTATACAGAGTATTTAAAAAAATATTATATTACGATATTATTTAATGTGTAGAAATATGATATATATATAGATGACTTAATATTTGAGTCACTTTAAAGCGAAATTGTTTGTTGATTGTTTTGCAAAGCCTCTAATAAAAACAATATTTCCAATTAATCAAGGCTGGGATGGAGACTTGGAAAAAGAAATTCATTATAATATAATAAAAGCGGCATGTATGCAACTCACCTTCTGATCTGGCTAACCGAGCCAGGATTCCGAAAGCTGCCTCAGCGTTGGAGGCTTTGCTCAGCATGAGGGCATAGGCCACAATGGCCACATCGTAGGGTTCGCCGTGTTCCGCTAGAAGCTTCATGTTCCGCTCCAGCCACATGATGGCACGCTGCTGCGCCAGGGCTACCCGAGCTCCTAGACCCTGGAATATTAAATTCATTCTAATAAAACTAAAATTGATACGGGCACGGGGAATATATTAAAAATATTTTAATTGTATTGTTTCTCTGTAAGGTTTCTGTTATGTATTCCCGCCTGGGAATGCAGTGATGGGTTTTCAGGTGCAGTAATACAAGATCAAGTAATTACTCCAGTTTATTATAACAATATGATTTGTTGTCGATCGAGCGTACTACAGCCTGTCTATCGAGTGTGTAACCCCGGGAATCGAAGAGGCCGGAGCGCCCGAATGCACCCGGTTTTATGAGCTCGCATCCAAATACAGTTTCCAAATACATACTATGTATAAACACCATGAAGAATTTTAATTTAAAATATGTGATTGTGTTGCATCTTTTGTCTGGATCTGATCTGACTATATTTCTTCTAAATTTTCATTGAAGCTTGTTGTTAGGGATTTACGCCTCAAAACTCAAATCCTTGCTACAGATTAGGTAAGTGAATACATATTATAAAAGTCATATGCAATAATGAAATAAATTTCAAGAGAATGAATCTTAATGTTTTGCACATGAATACATTGATTATGAAGGAGCTTTCACAACGGGGTAAAGAAACAAAACCACCACTGTGCAATTGGCCTAAACAGAGGGTGACTCGTTTAAAAATGAATATGGTAAATAGTGGCAGATTTACAATTTATAACTGCTGGCAGTGCGAGCGAAATTTAATGACGACGAGCACTTTTTCTCATAGCTTCTCTTGTATTTTGTATTATATTTTTGTATAAAAAGGTATCAAAATAAAATTTATTCACAGAGTTTCATTTATTTTAAATACTAATAATTTTCTAAAATGACACTAAACAAATGAATAAATTATCAAACCAACATGTAAAAAGGAAGAAATTTACTATGAAATTTACTGTTGAATTTTGCTCGCAACATAAATTTTAAAATCTCAGTTCTGGCTATAAAATAAGTTATACATATATTTACCATAATTCCCTTTAATAACCCGTGACATGTTTGTATCAGAACAGATCCAGATATGTTCATAAAAAACATATATTATATAATAAGTTAGACCTTGAACTTCTAAAAGGACTTCTCAACTTACCCCTCTCGTGTCTTTAAGATCTTTGACTGTCTCCAGCGTTATGATGACATGAGCTGTGAGCGATATGTTCCTTTGTGTGATGAGGTCTTCGCCGGGCCAGTTGAGAGAGCCATTCACTTTGCGGTCCGGCAGCCAGGTCACCTCGTAGAAGGAGCCCTCGTGGCTTTGGTGGTCCAATATCCAAGATATCGATCTGGCTATTACCTACGAGGAAAAAATCAAAGATGAAAATAAAAAAATATTTAATAATTTTATGTAGGTTGTAGCTTGCTAAACGTATTCCCAAGAAAGGACTCGCATGATAAAATAAAAGCGATTTTATTATAAAAAATATAATCGAGTGACATACCGAAGGATCAATGTAAATGTAATTTTCCCATTCGTAGAAGGATGCATCTTGGAATATTCGGGCGCAGAAGGCTGTCAACCAAACACTTGATTCTGATTGGTTCCTAGAAATAAGTGAAAAATTTTTATTTATGAATGGTTTGTTTTATCTAGAAAATGGAACCAAAGACAGAAGAAATCAATAGGATGCTGTGCAGAAAACATTGTTCTGCTAGACGTAAGACATCTGAGGCTTCAGGTAACTGTGCGAATTACACAAAGGCAAATTTTTATGTTTACGTCTTATAATGTAAATTATTCCTAACAAATAGTATAAAGAAGCTCACCAGTCGCTCCGGAACAAGCTGAAAGATCCATCGGGCTTCAGGAAAGAGAGTTGTCTCTGATAGAGGATGTTCAGATGGTGGAAGGAGTGACGTTCTACAGTTCGGTTTCTCTGGTTTATGAGCCTCATGTACATTGTGGTGTACAAGTTCGCAGCAAAACTGAACATGCTCTGTTCTGCCGAGTCCTGCAAACAAAAAAAACACGTCAATCTGCTGCCACCTGGACATAAACACAATCCTTGAACCGTGCTCACAATTGCCCGTGTCAATACAACGTTCCTTCCAAGGACTTAAGAATGCTCCGAATTAGAACTTACGAGAACGCAACTGAATTGTATATAAATCAAAATGTATGATTCTCTTCTACATACAGGGTGTCTGATAATAATACCCGGTAGCAAAAACTAAGGGGGAATATTCCTCATTAAAATTTGAACACAACATATTCTATATACTTTGGGTGAAATGTCAAAAGTTACGGAGATAAGCGAGATCAAAGTTTGTAATTTTTTTCAATATTTTTAATGTCTTATTTTCTGTAAAACTTTGAACTAAGTAACTACTACCGCTATAAAGATTTATTATATTTAATTATTTTTTTTTAAAAATATGTTTGAAATTAATTTTTTATATATTTTTTTGTTAAATGTGTTCACTAAAATGCACCTCTATGTAGAGTATTGTAATATGGAGAATTATATATATTGCGGCTGCGATATAAGATTGTGAAAACCGCGCCATCCTGCATAGCGTCTTGGTAGCGTTAGTGATTGACATGGTTACTTAGAGAATTATGTATTTTAATATTGATATATTTAATAAAGTTCCTGTCAAATCTTTGTCCTGAGTAAGAATGCAAAAAATAAATAAAAAATACAATTAAGGAATAAAATAAACATTTTCTATGTCTCATAAAATCTGGAAATAATAATTAACCCCTCCCATGCCCAGGGACAGGTTAAATATTTTTTTATAAATGTAATTGGGACAGAATTAATGTAGGATTGGGGGCAATCTATGTTAGTAGTCTATCAATTTAATGTTAAGGGTATTTAATCCATTGATTTAATTTTTTTTGACTCACCATGGGCAAGTTGAGTAAGCTGGTCGCATTGACAGGCATGGTGGGGAATATGGGTCCCACCACATCTCCCACAATAGACACTCTAGCCTTGTTGGATCCAAACACGTAGTAACGATCAACGTCGTACGGTATGATGGGAGTCTCAGTTACGTTGACGTGCATATACTGGAATACGTACGCCCTGTTGGACAAATCCAGGAGGATAGATTGGTGGCGATGCTGGGGCACACCGTCAGCCTAGAAGAAAAATTAAAACATTGTTACCAATTACAATTTATACAAAAAATAACTACAAAAGGAAGTGGACAGGCAAAATATGACATCTTTTTATATTTGTCAATACTGAGGGAAAATCAGCCTGGATAATCTCCACCAAGAAAATTATAACAGTATATATATATATATTTTACTACATACGTAGGACATAAAATATGTCATTAACTGGGATTACCCGTCAACAAGGTGTTCGTAATTTGCTAGTTTTATTTTCTGTAACTTACATTATAAGTTTATTCAGATTTATTTTCTGGGACTTCATTTCTAGGTTAATAGTGTCTGCTGTAGTAGAAATAATGTGCGCGAATGTTAAGTCGGCTCATTTTTCTTACCTCAACATGCAATTTCCTCGTGATTGTGTCTTTTCCGATAAGTGTGGTGGCGTGGATAGTCACGTGAATATCTCCCAACTTCTGTGGAACAATCGGCAAGTGGACAATCATGGCTTCTCCGGCAGGAATGTATATAAAGAACTGGTGCTCTCCAAATGATGTTCTTGGATTGTAGGAGTTTACCTGGAAGGATAGACAATTGTCACTAAATTAAAGTACATATATGTCAAATGGTGTGGGATGAAATAATCATCATTCAACGATCCACTGCTGAATGATGAGGACTCTTCTCTGCCACTTTTTTCAAACCTCTCAATCCCAATCAATTATTTTTGCCTCATGAATACAATTCAAGATTATTTTTTGCCCATCTTGGCATCTCTCAAAATGTGATAAAACAACCAAAACCAAAAAAAAATATGTATATGAAAATTCTCCATCAGATTTCAAAAGTGTTTTAATGAACGTGTAATTTTTTTAAATAACATGTGACATTGTTTTAATTATTTTTTTAGTACTTTTCGAGTTTATTATGATACCATAATTATGAAAGTTAACCAAACTTACGATTCCAAATTCTTCAACGTGTACAAATTTGTACTCGGGTGATCCCGCCAACACGACAGTTGCTTCAATTGCGTCCTTCATATAGTTGAAAACCGTTGCACGTATGCCGATCTGTTCACCTTGCCGACACTCGTCAGGCATCTCAATGTTCATGAAGAACGGTAATACTCCTTCATACTGAAAATGAATTTAAAACTGTAAACTTATAATAAAATAAAAGGATATATTTAAAATTCAATAAAAAAATTACCTTGAGAGATAAATAACATATTTAAAAAATTATCTAAACAATAAACTTATTTTTTACCTCAATGGCTTTATTTAGCATTCCAAAGCCAAGACTTGGTGACATACTGAACGCGGAGACCATCCAGTGAGCTGGTCTCTGAGGCACCTCTGTGTTGAAGATGAATCGTCCGTGGGGGCCAATGTTGATATCCCGCCAGAGCCACACATTGTCGTACTGACGTTGGATGCGGTTGAAGCGGAACTTGCGGAAATGTGCCAGTTTCGTAGACTTGTCAAGGTCACCTGTTATTTCATAAGTCCATTAGCAAACTAATTGAAAATTTTACTAGAGGAAACCACTGCAGCAACTTCTACACTGTCATTTACTTAAGTTTTGTTATCGTTAACCAGTTCATTGCTGACAAAACGCTCCGAATGACCAATATAATTGACGGATCAATTCGAACTGAAGAAGAGTGACAAATCTCCTTTCGTCGAGTCTAGAAATTACTCAAAACCAGTGTTATGTGTGCTTAAGTTCGGTTAAAACAGAAAGGCAGTCCAACGCACCTGGCGCAATGTGCATGTGCTGATCATATTACAATATTTAATGGTGGCAATGTTTCCATTATTACATATTATGCTCAACTTGTACATTATATTTTCATTTATATCAATTGTGGTGTATAAAAGCAAAGGCAACAATATCCAAAAAATATTAATTAATTAATTAATTTATAATGTACTGAATTCAAGATTTTATAAGAAACATAGCATATAAATTTATAGAAAACATGATTTCAGTGACTGCTTGCAAAACATTTTTTTAATTTATTGGATATTGCTGCCTTTGCTATACCCTGCAATCGTAAATTTTAATTTACTGATAATTAAAAGTGGGGTTTTCTCAGAGTAAAACTTAAAATATCTAATGTACAAGTAATAAAAAAACATCCTGTTAATAGTAACTAACTAATTAATAATCATACTGTTTCAGCACAGGGGTAGGCAGAGAGGAGGGTCGCTCAGATGGTTTGGGCATGCTAAACGAATGAATGAGGAAAGAATGGCAAGAAAGATATATAATGCAAGTGTTGACTGCGGCCAGAAAGAGAGGGCGACTGCTGAAGACGTGGCGTGACCAGATTAACCAGATACTGGAAGATGGTCCCGTTAGAAGCCTCAACAACCGGCGAGCTTGCATGCGAAGATGTATGAATGTGGATGAGGCGAGAGTTGTATGTCAGGACAGAAGAGTGTGGCGCTCTATCCTCTCTGCCTACCCCCACAGAGAAACGGCGTGATGGTAAGTTAGTTAGTTAGACAAATGTATTTTCTACATTAAAAATACTCAATACATCAGATTTTGTAATTTCAAATCATTAAATAGATATCCTAACATATTTACATATTCCATATATGAAATTTTCAATAATTAAAATTTTATGCCGATTTAATATGATACTTACAAGCTGCCTCATCAGTTCCATCTTCGCAGTCAAATATTCCATCACACTTCTTCTCTACCCTGAAGCAGCGACCATTAAGACACTCGGCGTATCCCAATGTAATATTACAGAACTCCAATCTCCTACTGACTGCTACGTCACTGAACACTACCAGCCCGGCATATCTGAAGGAAAAATGTAACGTTGATTTGAAATGTAACTTTTGATACATAGATGTATTGGATATGAAATACAGTGGATTACATTATTATATACAGTCGAACTCGGTTATAACGAGCTCGGATATAAGGAGATCTCGGCTATAATAAGAAAAACTATGAATTCATTTTGATTTGCGCATATTCCCATACAACCGGTCTCGGCTATAAGGAGCGCGATTCCCGGATATACGGAGCAAATTTTAGAAACTCTGCCTGCAAACATATTTGCTTGGGTTACAGAAAAAAAGACAAATACGTACTCGTAACAATGAACTTTTCACTTTGCCCTTAATTAGGGTTCATTTTATGATGTACACAAACTTGTGTCCGAAAATCCCACGTGTGCAGGCAAGCAATAGTTTACTGAAGGTCGAGAATACTGGTCATATAACTCCGATTATTGGGGGTTTCCAAAATGTTTACGGCGACAGTTTATTTTATGCAGTTAACTGTATTAGAGCCTAATCAGTTAAACGCGAATTGTTCTATCGGAAACATGTTCACTAACAAACGAAAGTGTCTCTAGGTTCGGAAAAAGTCGAAATTATCGGCGTCAAAAAGTCTGTAAAAAGTTTTCACAATCGTCTTCCACAGTTTCATCGCTCTGGAAATATAATGATGTTTATTTAGCTGCTCTTGAAAATAACATCACACAATCAAAAAAATTTGTGAAAAAAGTGAATCCCGGATATAAGGAGTCCCGGCTATAAGGAGCAAATTTAGTTGGTTCCTTATAATCGAGTTTGACTGTACATATATTTACCATATTTTTCCTAACATTAATTTAGTTCATATCTCAAGGAAAAATAAGTGCTGCATGGATTCTCATCTCATACTTAATAATAATAAAAATATTTACATTTGCAGTTGAAAACCCTTTTCAAATTATATTTATCAAAAAAAATATGTATGATTACTTTTATTATGCCCGAGCTAACACTTAGTATTAAGATTAAGACCTTCCCAATGAGCATGACGTGCATTTTTTTTATGAAAGCATAATCTGTTTATTATACAATGGATTTTAGTTACTTTACAAATTGGTTGAAGTGATTTGAATAAAAAGTGGGAATTCAGGACAAATTTATGAACAAAAATGATTTTACGTTATAAGTAGTTTTGTGATTTGTACAAAGTAAAAAGTAAAACAAAACTCTAATTTAATTATAAAATTATGACTTACTCGAAAGTTCTATTGGCGTCAATACCAAATGTTGAAGATGGGAAATAAACCAATTCATCGGGGTTTCCTTGATGGGAGAGCCAAGTATGTTTGAAGGTTCCATTAGTCTGCTCATCAAACGTTGCCATCTTGGTGATTACCTATAAGTTATAGGAAGTTGGATTATTTACCAAGCACTCAAATAGTCTAGATATGATTCAGCAAAAGCATTTGTTGAACTAAATGGTGTCTGCAATCTAATATTTACGCGAAAGGATGATTAGTGAATGAAATTGGTATTTGCAATGGATCAAGAAATAATGAAGCAGTTGCATCATGACTAGAAATGATTAATTCCGCACTTTTGCAACTAATTTTGATACCAAAGCAAAAATTATTACGTGTCAATTAAAATATATAGTAACAAAATCAAGTACGCAATGAAATTTTTTACTTATGGCCATACTTGCTAATTATCTTACCCAAACGATAATCCCCATTAAGGAAAAACAGAAAAATTAATGTAGTCACACTTATTTCTATGTACAATGTAACAAAATGAAAAATAGTCAGATAATTTTTTTTAAAAGTCAATGAGATAATAATAACCTGAGCGTAAGTAAGTTCATTGCCAGCCTGCATGGTGTAGAAAGCGTTGTCGATACCAGAGAGTCCGACGTACGAACCGGGTTCGCCATAGATAGCCACTTCTACTTTCTCTCCGGTACGGGCCTTGCGGTTATTGATGAACACAGTAAACTGAAAAGAGAAAAAATGATTAGTATATGTATTCACCATTATCAAGATATCTAAATGAAGCATATAATTTCTCGCTTATATATTTTCTTTACCATCCTCTCCTTACCCATACATTCCACACCACCGCATCATCTAAACAATACTTTCTTAATCTATCTAATACGCTACAGTTACATTCATTTCTAATTTGTTCACTCCTCATTCTATGCAACACACATTGTCCACACATGTGCCTAAGTGACCGCATTTACACCGCAGTGTACTATTTTCTTTCTTTTTTGACAATTCTAGGCTTCACTTCTATACGTCGGAGTTGGTACCAAAACACCATTATGGACCACTATAGACGTACCACTATAACTTGGTGTGCGAGGGAGGGCGTCCCTATCGCGTAACAGAAGTTGTCAGGGTGTAAATTTATTACACAATACATAATGTACAGAATGTCCGGTGACCGGTGTCGTATTAAATACAGAAATTTGGTCAGGCAGCAATAAAGAAACCATGCAGTAATGGCGGCCGTTCTATCTGTCAAACTGTCAGACGGTAATATCGGTCCATTATTCGCTTTTTCAGCTTCGCAAAACTTTAATACTTCATTGGCAATTGTTCTTGCACCATCCCGGACTGTTTAGGATGTTTTGTACATAATAATTCAATGTATATTGGTAATCAAGATGTCACAGCTCCCGACCAAATACAAAATTGAACTAATGACAGGGCGAGGGGTTACCGCCGGGTGCGGGCGGGGCGGGTTTTAGTTCGAAATTCGCCGCACGCCAAGATACGTTGGGCAAGCAATATTTTCTTTCTTTTTTTGCCAATTCCAGGCTTCAGTTCTATACGTCAGAGTTAGTACCAAAACACCATTATGGACCACTAGTCTTGCATTGTGTGATAGTTTTCTATTGGCCATAATAGTATTCAGGGCACCATTTACCCTATTTCCTGCAGCAATTCTCCTTTCGATATCCTTTTTAGCTTTGCATATATCCTTAGTAAACATACTTCCCAAATATACAAACTCGTTCATTTGGTCTAAGGATTCATTGTTCACTATTACATCACACTTAGTCACCCTTTCGTCTATCTCAAACACCATTACTTTCAACTTGTTAATGTTAATCAGAAGTTAACGGTCCATGCATGCATTGCAGATCAGCTTCACTATTAGCTACCAGCACTGCTTCATCTTCATATAGTAGAAAGGAAATGCTGAATCTGTCTAAATAAAGATGCTATGTATAATAATATAACCTGTGACACATTTTCTTCTACATGACTTTTAATAGGGTGAGAATTTTTCTTAACCGGCAAAGAAGGTTCTCATTAAATATAAATTAAATAGGTACCTAGATGTAATTGCTTAATAACTATGATTTTTATACTTAATGACACTGCATTTAAGTATTTTATAATAAAGACTTTCAACCAGGTATTTTAACCAGTTACGCAATAACCATTATTTGAGATTTGTATCTGTTTGCATCGACAAATGGTAATTGATTTTTCATAGTTCAATGGGCAATCATGTATACTAGACAATAGTTCAGTTACCAATGATCAATACAATTAGATAGATAACTCAAAAAACTGTACTATGAATAACCGGTTAAAATAACGGTTTGACTTTCACTACAAGCGAGACAAAATTCATAAATAAAATAATCAAAATTGCTCACATTATTCCTGGAGATTCCATTGACAGGTACAGTGATGGAATCTGCCATGGTGTCCCCGTAGCGACCAGCACTCCACACAACTATTGTAGCTGCAGGGGCCATCTCTGCTGATAGTGTTACGGCAAAGGTTCTTATCGATTCCTGAAAATCACAATTTTATAAAAATTGTTTGAATTAATTTTATGATAGGCGTTCTTCTTTATTTTTCTATGACATGACAAGGATAATTAAAAATGGTTTTGTGAACAGCATTTTGTCTTATTTCTAGCTTATTAACAACTCGATGCTGGAACACTTGTAGGTGATTTTATCAAAAAATTAATAAATGAGTACTTTGAGCCGAAGAGATTTGAGAGAAAAGAAAATTAACAAATTATATATAAATAAATAGATTACTTGTCTAAGACAACTAATGAGTTTAAGATGATTACACAACTAGTTTCGACAACTACTTAATTTTCAACTACTTGATTTAAACTCTGAAAATCGGGTGATGGTTTAAATCATCACCCGTTGATGACAACATCGGTAGTTGTCGAAACTAGTTGTGTAATCATCTTAAACTCATTAGTGGTCTTAGACAAGTAATCTATTTATTTATATATAATTATAATGTCATTCCACAAAGTTAACGACAATTCAATATAATATAAAATTCAATATAAAATTAACAAATAATACTAATAAAATATACTTAAAACATGAATTTCAGGACCACCTAGAAAATTTAAAAATTAAAATGCTGAATTGTAGCTAGTTCTTTTCAATTATTAGATAGATTCATTAAAAAATATTGGTTTTAATAAAACATAGATTAGCATTATGGCAGTCGTGTGAAAATTATGAAATTAAAGAAATAAACATATTGGCAAATTGAACAACAAAAAATGAGAATCATTATAAAATAAACTAATATGTATGTACCTTCATATTTTCTTGTCCAGTTGTAAGAATAATTCCTTTAGACATAACCAAATAGTTGAAGAATTCCATATAGAAGTTGCTTTGGACATGCAATACAATGTATTCTCCAACCTATAAAGAAAAACAGCAATCAGCCAATAGAATAGAAGAATACACATATTGCAACCTATTTTTAAAATTTTTTTATTCACTACCTTAGCATGTTCTGTGCTTGTGAAGACTTTGATGTGATGGTTCTGTGGTGAGTGGTGCGAGATGAGCAGCAGTTCTCCCTGCGCTCGCTGGCCCATAGCATCTCTGAAGTAAGCAGTCAATCGCATCTGAGATATATCCTTCAACGTTTCCTTTGCATTGGGAGCATCGTCAATACCTGTTAAATGAGATAAATATTATGCATGAAAAAAGGTTCGATTATATCTTTGATAAATCATATTTAATTTTTTTTTACTTATGAGTCCTTATTAGCCTAAAATACACATTATATTTGATTATTAGGATGTATAAAGACTACATTTTATGAGGGATTTATAAAAGCAACACTGCCACTATCCAATGGATGAAAATAGAGGAGGATATGTTCGAAAATGATTATTTGGTAAAAGTAGTAGTTTTAAAATTGATGAGTGCTTTTTTAGAAGCATTTCACTATAAGCGTATCATTTTAAAACCTCTGCCTTGACTAAAAAATCAATTACAAATGTGTTTATCACAATTGGATAACTTTGATTGGTATTGTTTTTGAATCCCTCACATAGAAATAATGTAAGTAATGCCTGAATTATACAACAACATAAAGTTACTAAAGAGCAAGTCATTAACTAGCTTCAGTTATTTAGTGGTTAAGATGCATACTTTGGCATCTTAAGAGTTCAACATTTAGATAGCAGTTATCCAAATTAAACCTAAATTCACGGCATTAAGAGGCACCTCAGAATGAAGAGGGCGGACTGTCTTCAATAGCCATGTTTATCTATTCTGGGGATAAAATGAGCCTCAACACAACACAAAAAATTTCAACCAACTATATCTTTACTGATGCCTATAAATTGATGATGTTATTATCAATTACAAATCACAGGAAATGCCTTGAATAGTATGATTTATAGACTGAGGATGTTAAGATCCAAATGCTGTGGAGCAATTTAATACAAAATATTTTCCATTATAATATTCAGAACTAACCCAATTGTGTCTTGAGATCTATCTTCAAGTGCCAAATGCCCGGAGTGCTCTCATCCATGCGCAACTGCTGAACAGGTAGATCCCTTCTACCTCCCGCTCTCATCTCCACGGAGCTTTGAATTTCCATCATGCTGAGCCCTAGCTGCAGAGGGCGGAGTGGGGAACCGTCGTGGAATGATGCTGCTATCTGGAGTGGGATGAATAAATAAATTGGAAGGAATATTTTTTATTGTAAAAGGGTTGATTGCTGACTGATTGGTGTTTTTGGTTGTAAGGTCTGTGGTGCGATATCCGACAGAAGACAGATGGACCTTCGGGCATCACCGTAGCTGAGGTGACACAGCCGTCACTCTCTTCCCGACTCTGCAACCGTTGGCTCTTCTTCAAGACCACGTTTCTGCATTTGACCACTAACTTCACGGGAGTGTTTGCTCACCTTTTTTATTCACATGCGAGTGCTCTGTTAATTTCACTAATCTTGTTGATTCAAGACTCACAAAAGACACCTAAGCACAAAAATACGACCACACTGTAAGTGACACAGATGTACCTTTTGTTACTTTAAAGCAATTTGGGAGTAAACAAAGGAGAGTAAAAATTTGTGGACACGACATCACATAATCACCAGTGGCGTAAGTCTGTACTGAAACCCTCTTAGGTCTATATTTTTAAAATATACCATTATGTTTTTAGGGAACGTTTGGTGTTCGATGGAATGAAAGAGCGATTGGTTGTAAATGTTTAATTCTTCCCGTAGTTATTCTCCGGGGCCAAGTGAAGATGTACAGGTTACAGTCATACAAGAAACAAAGAAATAGATGACACTCGCAGGTCTGCCTGATGTTACGGCAGGCATTCGACATGTATAGCATCGCCTGTGTCCTTAGCTCGACCCCTTTGCTCTCCTATGTTTAAGGCATCAAGAAGAAGAACCCAAAGATAAACAAATCTTTGGGTCTGACAATAGGTACATGGCACAGCGTTGGACAGATGCCGCAACACATCTATTACATTACTTTCTACAAAGGGGATACAATGTCTACACATATTGTTGTTTACGTGAGTCGGAATGATAATGAAGCAATAAAATTTAACTTACATAGCAATCAAAAGGCATGGCAGGCTTGAAGACTTGCGGCGTGCCTCCGAGGAATGCCACATTGATGGAAGAATTAAATATCCTGGCAACAGAATAGCCCTCGATGACCTCGTCCAAGAAGCGCTCTCCAACAGTGGCTGTGATGATCACCTCCATTCCATCCAGCGAAGGCACATATTGTTCCAACTCCCTCATTGGGTATCTAAATTCGTACGTGCCATTGAACTGAAAACAGATGAAAATTCAGCGAACATGCTCACATCCATCTAAAAATCATCTCAGACATTTCATCCTAATCTTGGCAATAATTTGAAATCATACCAGTTTATTTCAAATCTATTTGTCACACAATACTGGTCTAATCAGCTATCAATCACATGGAGAAAATTATTAATGATAACTACTTAACAATCTTATTGAAATGCACCGATAAATGTTAGAAAAGTACTTACAAATCTCAAAAATGGAAGGTAATCATTTTTCCCTCCGTATTGGTAAGTATTGTACGGATCTGGTTTTGTCATCCAAAATGGATACTCTTCGTCCTGAAAATAAAAAATTGAAGTTTGTAAACAATGAGTATTGCAATTTTTGCCTCCTCTCATAATAGTTTGCTACTGTTATAAAACAGTAATGCTGTAAGACTATATCTACATATTTTGTCTTTTAAGATACTCGATGAGAACAGGGGATACATAATAATAATAAGGGTAAAGGAACGTTTGATAGCAATATACCCTTATTGAAATCTGGTCACTACAGTAAAACCCCGTTAATTTGAAACCGGATAATTTGAAATTCATCATAATTAGAATTTATAAAACATAAAAGTCCCAAAATGTTTATTTCATGGTTAGTTAACCCTGATAATTCTAAAAACTCAATAATTGTTAATCCGGAATAATTTTTAGACCCAAAATGTTTCATGTCAAAAATCAATATATTTTAAGTTATTCAACAACATTATTTTTTTTTAACAAGTTAAAAGTTATAAAAATTGTAATGCACACGGTTTTATTAGTTGGCTGCTTTAATATGTGCAGATTGGTTTGCACTAATTCCTCGTACATGAACGCTTTTAAAGATGTTTTTCACTTTTTAAAACTATTAGTTCAATCTTTTTTTGCTAACTGTGTTTGTGTTATGTTGTGCTTGGAAGAAGTATTATTCACTGACTTATTATTTCAGGCATTAAAAGGATTTATACTTTTATTATAATAAATATGAGTGCTTTACTGTATTGCACAAATGAGAGAATTGTTTAAATAATGACACTAGGTGATATATTGAATTACCTAGAATACTTATGCAAACAATACAGGGATATGTATCACATAATTTTAAGTTCCTTTGAACAAATGTTGTGTAATTTATTGTGGTACAAAATATGCAAACATGATTATGGACTTTCCATTTGACAATTTTGAGGGTTGACACATTATTTCAGAACAACATCCTGTTATGGAATGACTTGATAGCTTTGTTATTCATAGCACTTTGCAACCTTTTTGCTTTTAAAATATGGGTTCATAATAAATGCATCCTGAATTTAAAAAAAATTAAATGATAACTTACAAAATTGAAATGCCTTTCCACGACTTTGGAATAATCATAAACATATCCAGGCTGGTTGAGAATATTTGTTGACATGGGCACCGGGCCGTTCTGAACCAAAATTGGAAGTCCATTTTCATCCACTTGCTGATTGGTATTTTCATAAGCACCTTGGTTCGTTCCCGGGTAAAACTGATTCCTCACATACTGATCTGAAATTTTTTTTTTAGATTTATTTACATATAGTAAAAAAGTAAAATTAAGTTGACAATATAAAATTCATATTGAATAAAATTATTTTGGCATTGTTAAGTTTGTAGAAATATTTCTTACTTCTAACATACTGCTCCCTCTCATTCTGTGCTCCGGTAGGAATACCAAAGAGTCCTTGATTGTTGAACTGTCCATCTCGGGTGTAGTACTGCGGCCTGAACTGGGGGATGGGTCTGATGGTGGCCTTCAGCGTGAGGTTGCCCTTCACGGGGGCACCCGACGTGTAGTTGGCCATGATGCGACCGTAAATGAATGGGTCGGTATTGAAGAAGAATGCTGGCATTGTGACGTTCACCTGATAATAAAAAATAGTTGTAGCTTTTGCATGCATTTTTCACTAGTGATAAATCATTATTGAATGAGCGTTATTCGATTTCAACAATGATTTTAGTATCAGTGACAGCTCACCAAATTACAAATCGATTGTGTACTGACCAAAGTTACAGTTTTGTACAAAAACGAGTTATTTTAACAAACATCTAAAAAAATAATGAATGTTGTAGACAAAAATCATCAGCAACAATACTATTTACAGCCAACTATTTGGCTGAAAATTAGCTTTTGTACATATTTATGTTTGTACATGTAATGTACATATTTAACAAAATTTTAAAATTGGTATCTCAGTAATGAGTTTGTGTCAATTAGGGCCGCTTGTATCAACTAGGATTTTTCTCTTAAAAAAATAGAGATGCGAACACGGAACATGTCACATCAATATTCTTACTATTTTTAAACTAAGCTAAAGGCTTGTGTTATGAAAATAGGACAAACTTGATGGTCTGGAGTGAGGTTCGAACCCGCCACCTTTGGATCACGAGGCGAGAGTCCTAACCACAAGACCAAAAAGCTACTTAATTAAAGTAACCCTTTATTAAAACCATTGATTATTGCATTTTTCACCGATCACGCAACCCGTATTAAAAAACCATAGATTTTTAAGAAAAATTACTTTAATCCAAGTTGATACAACTGGCCTTTAGTGGCTTTTGTCAGCACGTAAATGAAATAGATTTTTTTTACCAAGAATTTACCATAGTTACATTCTTTTCAATGCAAGTGTACAAAGCTAATAATTTTTTGTCATAGATAAATGAACAAATTTTTAAATTTATTTATATCATGATCAGTTCTTTTATTCCTGTGTGTCGGTGATGTAACGGAGGTCTACCTGTCATAGAAAATATGAAATATCTACCTTATTTACGAAAACTAAAACGTCACATTTTTTGTAATCATTGAATAGACATTTTTACACCAAAATGACTCAATTAAATTGTTACGAATGTACGGATTTTTAAAATAAAAAATATTTATTCATTACTCTCGTATTTTCAGCCAGTGTGTAAAAGAGAGAAGAATATTACACATTGCAGTTAAATTGAGCAAGAATGAGCACGACAATACCACACATTTCATGCAGGACAGAGATGGCAGTTTCTTGGGTTTCGGCGAAAGCGAAAACAATATAGAAAGAGTATGGTAGAGTCGGGTAACACGTGTTAGACAAAGACGGAGTGCAGGCGATTGAAGCGAGAGGCGACCAAGTCGTTGAATTCAGTTGCTAATGATACGTCAGCGGAAGCGCACGCAAATTCGATATGCCATGATTTTATAATAATTTTTAAAATAATGCAAATATGTATGTTTATAAAGGGACCTTTAAAAAGTCTTTTGTATCGTATATATGTATATTTTATCGCATATTAAAAACTATGCCGATTTTTAATCATGTAACGCTGTGTTACACCACCGTCCCCGAAGGTATTCTCGAAGCACAGTCTTTTAAGAGTTAAAAATGCATAGCTTACGATACGTACAACTTTTTGAAATAACAATTATTTTTGTGCATACATATAATATGGCAACCTGGTTAACAAAAAGACTTTCTATATTCGCTGATAATGATCCCTTTTTAATATTTGATTCAAAACGTACAAAAATATTTTACCTCAAATCTTGTCTGATAATATTCCTCTACAAGGAATGTAGACTCTTCGATCTGTCCCAAAGCGTACACCTGAACTATCCACTCCCCAAACACCGGTTGATCAGCGAGCTTGTACTCCAAGCTGACAGTTCCCAGATTGGACTGAAATAAAAATAAGCATTATGTAGTTGTTATGCTTTTGTTAAGTACAAGAAAAAAAAAAAAACTGTGTTCGGCTGAAAAGATTTTTGTTAAGTGAAATTACCAATTTTTGTCAAAGGAACGCATGAGTCACTTTTAATAGTCATGTGAGCACCAAAAATTCACGGATGAGTCACGCAGCTGGTTGGAATTTATGGTTTATACATGTGGAACATGTCAACGAGTATTCTATTCAAAGCAATTATCTGATTTTATGCATATAATATTCTCTGTAGTTGTATATTAGACTTTCTTTTTGAGTGATTGGTAACTTTTTGAGTTTCTTTTTTGTAAAACTTTTTTGTTGGAATATCATTACAGTAACTTATATCGATTACGAAAAATTCATCCGTTTCAAAAAAAAGTTAAACATAATGATAACAACCCTGAAAAACTTAAAATCGGAATGTTTTCCAATTGGTTTCAAAGGTTTTTATTTTTTATTTGACTTGTATTAAAGAGAATGAACATTTAATATTCAATATAAGTTACTGTAATGAAAGTCCAACATTTTACAAAAAATAAATCAGAAATACTGAAAAAAAATTCAAACTTTGATGTCGCATATCTCCATAACTATTGATATTTGGTCATAATAGCTTTAACATTTTCGACTCATAATCAAGGCAGTAATATGGTCCTGCGAGGCTATTAATACTTTTCAAATAACCCTGTATAGGTTGTTACAGAGCTAGTTGGCAGATAGATTATTACCTAAATTATTAATACTTAAAAGAAAAAAATCTGGTTCATATTTCTGCAAGATTTTAATAATTTAATTGGATTTGTATTAAAGCAAACTAATTTCGAACATTCAATATAAATTGTTTTAATGATAGTCAAACATTTGACAGAAGATAAATCAGAAATATTGAAAAAAAAAATTTTGAAGTAGCTATTACTTAATCTCCATAACTATTGACATAAGGCTTTGTTACACCCTGTATATGTATATAAATATTACCTGTCTGGATAGCCATCTCTTCATTATATGCCTGTTGGGATCAAGAATGTAGACATCGATAGCATTGTTAAATGCTTTCAGCTCAGTGTTGATAGGAATTGTTCGGAAACGCACTGGAATATAAAAAAAATTATAAAGTTTCTGGTAAAATTAAGTAATTAAAATATAATGTAGAGTATGACTGACGGTAAATACAGTAGTTTTATTAGATCGTGAAGTATGTACGCCTTCTATTACAAATAACAGTTATTAAGAATGTATAATAAAAATAGACCAATCTAATGAGGTGATTGTTGGTCCAATGGTATGACTCTAGAGTGGTATTTGAGTCTCATCCTAGGAGACCAGCAGGTTAAATATTATTTCCAGAGTACAGGTGCTTAGCATAGTTTGAATATTGATGTAAGATATATGTATTCCATGAATGCATCTCTAATTGAAAATAAATACATAAATAAATTGAATTGCCAAGAATTATTTTTTTGTATAAAATCAAATCAAATATCCCAAAATGTATGAAATTAATTAGTAACAAAAGTAAGTAAAACATTATTCTAAGCATTCGTTTATTTAACCCGTCGTATGCCGGCCGTACGTAACGCGGAATTTACCCTGTCTGCTGCGCAATTTCGTGTACGATTGCTGTTTTTTAGACACTTTTTTGTGATGGTTATATTCATGTAAAAATCGACAATAATCATTAAGTAGTTGCAGTTTCTAGTTTCTCAATATATAGACTTCAATAATTACTTGTACAATAATTACTTATTCATTAATTATAAAAATAAGTAATGAAATTTACTGTCAGAAATGTACGCACATGTTTATCGAATAAAACCATGGAAGCAATAACACTAAAGATATTGTATTTCAATATTTTCGTTCTAAATATATCAAAGAATATAAAATAATTAATTTTAACACTTTTTTATTAAAAAAAAAAACCACTTTGCGCGGTTCAAAGTTGACATTTGGAATGATTTTTTGTCCGATTTGCGCGGCAAATGAGGTTACTTGATAAATAGAACTTGTTCATTCATTCAAAAAATTGAGATACAACCAATGATAAGTTTTTAAAAACCCACAAATGCAGGTAAACTATCGGCCTATGCCGAATTCGCGTACGTGTCTAGGGAGCCCAGATCTGCACTCCGGCACATAGAGGGTACAAAAGTTTTCGCGCAGATCTGCGCTCCGGCACCCGACCGGTTAAAACAGCAATTAAAAAAGTCACGCATTGAGAAAATGTATACATTCTCCAAAATACATATTAAAAAATTTAAACACATTTTTAAAATACTATTAATTAAATTAAAGACATCTGATATTTTTGAACAACCATACATTATAGAAAAAGATGCACGAATCATAATCGTACCTGTTTGTCCCTGCATGTAGACTGGCTTGTCCATCTGAATGAAGATGGTCATGAACCGGCGGGAGAAAGTGAGGAACGTCTCGTTGAGGAAAGCCTTCCCGTCGAAAGGATCGTCGTACAGCCCCTCCACACGCAACTTGTACACTCCGGGAACTGATGTCGGAGGCACCTGAATATAAAGTAATATGAAATGAGAATAAAATTATATAAATACTCTATTTAAAAAAAAATCATTTGACAAAATAAATTCTTATTCAAAATAAATTATTTTATTTCACTTGTTTTGTTTTATATTATATTTGTTTAAATGTACTTTAAGCGTCCCAATACAATAATATGTACATATATTTTTTTACCCTGACAAAAGTGCATATCGGTATGTTTATTTACATTAGGAATTGAATTACATACAATTGTATTAAGATGTATTATAGATGTGTCTCATAGAGACGAAATTATATTTTTTATGGGAAAGTAAGTATGGAAGTCTTTGGATGTTCTATCGTACGGCTGGCTCCAGTGATCACTTTACACAATGTAACGTTCACATTTCCACCCATGATAGAATACTAGGTCTATAAAATTTTTGGAAGTTGTATAAATTTAAGTTTTACAATCCGTTTCATATGTATGTTGTAATAATCATTAGCTCAACCAGCATCCAAAGCTTTTTCATTCCCCAATTAACCACAGATTTGGAAAAACTCAAAATATTCTTTACTATTTATTATGTATGCATACGAAAAAAAATATTAAACCAAAATATTTTCAAAGACAGTGACAATACATTTTTAAGCTGGTGGAATATAGGCATCCGCCTAGTTCTCGACAACAGTCATAAAAATAACTTGTAACTATAAGGTTAACAAATAAATAAACATAAGCTTTATTGTAAATAAAATATAACGTTACCCTCATATTCAAAGTTTCTGGTACTCCTTGCTTCACTTCTTGGTTGATATGCGTCAGTTCCACCCCGTTGTTGGAGATTGAGGCACGGACATTCATGCGAAGCCTTGCCCTGAGGATGCTGACAGAGACCTTGTATATCTGTCCAGGTCGGACCATCCGCGACGCCACGATGAAGTATGTCCTAGAAAATGATCGCCAACGTGTTAAGGTAATGACCTATCTGCAAGGCAACAAGCGACAGATTGAAGCAAATTAAGAAACTGTAAAAGTAGCCATCTCGGGTGCTTCTACTAAGAGTACCGGTGGAGTTCTCTTTTCAAGTTTGAAGCACTTCCGCTAATGCGCATCATAGTTACATTGTGCGTCAATTTTTGCATTGAGAAGCGCATTGAGAAGAATAGATATTCAGCAACTAATGTAGTGTATCATTCATGCAGCTGTGATAAATGTAAGCTGCATGGTTAAATAAGGATTCATTTCCATGAAAAAAGCTTAAGCCAAAGTTAAGCAAATACAAATCTATAAAATTATTAAAACAAATTAGATAAATCATTTAGAAAGATATATAGAAAAAAAAAAGATCATATAATTTTTTTTGTATAATCAATCAATATATATATATAAAAAGAAACCCGTGTTTCCCTATCCGCCAAGTTTTCTCCACAACCATCCACTGATGGTTATGGTGGTGGATAGCTCTTGGTGTCACATCGAAAATATGCGAGTTTGATGGGGGTAGCTGTGCGTGGGTGGGAGTGGGTGACAAAAATGTGCTTTCTAGCACATTGTTTTGTTATGGGAAGGCCGCAAATGCTTCAGATTTGTTTCAAAATAGGCGCGCCGACTGTGTCGGTAAGTCTAGAAGGTATCGGAAAAACCTGCTCTAGAAAGTTCTGGAAGGAGAAGGTTTTAGAAAATTCCCGAAAGTTCTATAAGGTTCTAAGCTGAGTGGCGGAATGTGTCGATGTGTCTAGAATGTTCCTGTACATTCGATAAATTCGAAGGAGGATGTTCTAGAAGTTTCGCGAAAGTGCTATGACGATCCAAACAGTGTACTAAAAATCTACGCGTGCGAAGCCACGCGGGCACAGCTAGTACTACCTATAATTATAAATTTATTGAAACCTTACAGAAACTTAAACCACTTTTTTTTATTATTTGTATTAAAAATTAATGAATTTTTAATATTTAAAATGAGTTACAGAAAAATACATGCTTTAAAATCGCGATATTACGATATTGATGTAAGAATATTATTGATTCAATTTAGGTGGAAAATAATGTAAGCTAGCTCTGATACACCCTGTATATTTCACTGATAATAAAATAAACATAAAAAATATTAAAAAATTTTTTTTATACATTTGTATGTATTAAGAATCAGACGTTAAAACTATGAATAGGTAATACTTAGTACTGTTGATTGGTAATGCAGTTTACGAGAAATAGAAAGGCTCGGAGTTTTGGTGGTGAATATAGACAGAACACAGAACAGGTTTTTACCTAGTGTGGCAGTTATTAGTAACTTATATTAACAAATGTAAAATAAACAATAAAATAAACAGATAAAAAAAATACATATAATTTTTTATGTGTATGTATCTATGTAAATGATTATCTAATTTGTATTAATTATCAGGAATATATATTAAGAAATCATAACATCACAATAAAGCATAGATTTGACTAACAATTTACATAAAATATCATTGGACCAGACCGTCATCAACTCACAATATATGATGCGTAGTATGTTTGACAAAATATAGTGACAAACCAAGCACTGTGTTCAGTAGACATGATACAGAAACAAAACGATTTAACATGTTTGTGTTTGATTTTCACACTCAAAAATGAATGTGCGTCACAAGATGGAAATTATGACACTAACTAAAAGAAAAATGACAATTGTTAACAAGTAACGATGTAAGTAAATAACGAAACAGCGGTACACTCACTCACCCAGGACTGCCAGCATTGGTAAATAAAGAAAATAAGAACACCCTTAAAATCAACTGACAAAAATTTGAAGAATTTAAAAACATATTTTAATTAGATTAAAAATACATTTATATAGTTAGTGAATGGCGACCCTCCGCTTACCCGGGAGATTCCTGACTATGTTACGAGTCGAAAATGTTCAAGCAACCTTGGCCTAATATCAACAGTTATGGAGATGTGCAATATCAAAGTTGGCATTATTTTTCAATATTTCTTACTTATTTTTTGCAAAAAGTTGGACTATCATTACAGTAACTTAAGTCGATTATGAAAAATTCATTCGCTTTAATACAAGTGGAATAAAATGATAAAAACCTTGCAAAAATTGAAAAAAGTTGTTTTTTACAAGGTTTTTATCATTTTATTTAAGTTGTATTGAACCAAATGAATTTTTCATAATCAATATAAGTTTCTGGAATGATAGTTAAACTTTTTGCAAAAAATAAGTCAGGAATATTGATAAAAAATGCAATCATTGATATTGCATATCTCCATAACTATTGACATTATAGGTCATGGTTGCTTGAACATTTTAGACTCATAACATAGTCGGGAATCTAGCGGCCAAGTTTCTGCTGCTAGCTCTGGTACACCCTGTATTTCTCAACTTTAATCCATGCTATGTTGTATTGTAACAATGCAATTCACTGTCCCACACACAGTGCCACATTTTATCCCGATTACAACAATTTAGTTGTATGTCTTTCTGTCCGTCTGTCTGTCTGTCTGTCCCCGTAACTTCGTGTAACGTCCGTAACTTTTTTATAGTATTTTTTTTCCGAAAAATTTCCGAAAATTTTTAAAAATAAATGCGTACTTATTTTTTAGGAATCGACATGTTAAAGTACCGTCCTACAATTTTTTTGGCACCCTTGAAATATTTTTCACAGTAAAAAGTTCACGGCGGCGCACTAGGTCTGTTTCGGATCAAAAATCAATAACTCTTTTATTTCTAAAGATATATTCATAAAATTTTGCATGCATATAAATTAGTTTATATTGCTTAAAATGAATACGATTTTAATTTAGATATTTTTTTATTTTAAAAATAATCTCGAAAAAATTAAAAATTGCTTTAATTTTTAATTCCAAAAATTACAATTTTACTTAAAACTTGTTCTAAAACTAATTATTATATTATATATCTAATTAACCCATTATCAATGAAGAAAATAAAGAAAAACATGAAATGTAAAGTGCTTACCCACTTAGATGTCCATGTCAAGTCTGTTCACTTTATCACTTTTTTTTTTAAATAGAGATGCGAACACGGAATACGTGTTAATTTCTTGTTAAACTTGTAGGAATAGATACAAAGTATTACACATTTCTGAAAAGCTCATCCTTAAAGAAAAAATGTGATAAAAGACAATCCATTTTAAGCTATATATACTACTTTATGCGTGTGCAAAATTTTATGAATATATCATTAGAAATAAAAGATTTATTGACTTTTGATCCGAAACAGACCTCGATTTTCCATAGTACTATGGGAAATGGAGTTCTGTTTCGGATCAAAAATCAAAATAACTCTTATATTTTTCAAAATATATTCATAAAATTTTGCACAAATATAATGTAGCTGTTAAGGCTTCAAAAAAAATATTTTGATATAATAATGTATTCAAATGATGAAAACATACAAAAAATATTTTATACTTTTTTCGCAATAACTTCGTAATTCGCAAATATTTGCAACTAATTTTTTCCTTACGAATATCTAGGCTATAAATTAACATTAAATATAAATCGTGGGAAGACGTGGGTAACTGCCAAATGTCTCAATGAATTAAAAAAAAAACTTTTTCCTTATTTTACTGTCCAGTTATTTAAACGTCAATTTCAACATAAAATTCCTACAAGACGAGCTTTTTCAGAAATGTATAATACTTTATATCTATTCCAACAAAGTTTAACAAGATATTAACTTTTAAAGTGATAAATACAACAGACTTGACACGGACATCTAAAGTGGGTAAGCACTTAACATTTCATGTTTTATTTTTATTTTCTTTATTGATTATGGATTAATTAGGTATATAACATAATATAATAATTAGTTTTAGAACACGTTATCAGTAAAATTGTCAATTTTAGAAATAAAAAATAAAGCAATTTTAAATTTCGACGCGATTATTTAAATATATTAAATTCGATTAAAATACAAAAATATTTAGAATAATCATGTCCATTTTAAGCTTTATAGACTACTTTATACGTGTGCAAAATTTTATGAAGATACCTTTAGAAATAAAAGAGTTATAGATTAGAAGTAAATTAGAAGTGAATGCAATGCTGGCTGTAGTGTGGTAGATAGAATAAAGAAAGGAGTGCTGAGATGGTTTGGTCATGTGGAACGTATGAACGAGGAAAGGATGGTTAAGAAAATATATGAGGCGAATGTTGAAGGCAACAGGAATAGAGGGCGTCCGCGAAAGACCTGGCACGATCAGGTACTACAAGTATTTGAGGATGGCCCTGTTAAAAGCTGCAACAATCGTAGAACGTGTATGAGAAGATGTATGAATGTGGCCGAAGCAAAAGTGGTGTGCCAGGATAGAAGAGTGTGGCGTTCAATCCTCTCTGCCTACCCCTGCAGGGAAACGGCGTGATGGTTAGTTAGTTAGTTAGACTTTTGATCCGAAACAGACCTCGGTTTTCCATAGTTCTGCGCCCTGGCTTGAAAGGAGGTGCCCAGGCGGAGTACCTTGGCGCCATACACCACTGCATATAACAATTTAAAGGTATGACTTACGCTTCATTAATGATAACACTGCTGGTCTCCAGCGGGGGCGGTCGGTTGTCGTAGCCACCACCCAACCGGTTGTCCTGCCAGGGCTGTCTCGCATCGTACTCGTTGGGAAACCCGGGATTGTTCACCCCATCTCTGTTGCCATAGATGTCTCTGTTGAACCCGGAGTTGTCAGGAAAATCATTCCTGTTATTAAAACTGTCCTGGGTGTACGTATCATCTTTATTCCCGTAGGGATCTCTTAACGGATCTCGATTTGCGAAATTAGGATCCCTGGAGAAATTCGGGTCGCTGGTCGGGTAATTTGGATCGTTTCCGGGGTTCGGATTCAGCGGATCCGGTGTGTTGAAGAAGTTTGTGTTGACAGGGTCTCTCGTGAAATTTGGGTCATAAGGATTACTAGGATCTCTGGGGAAATTGGGATTGTTGGGGTCCCTGGGGAAATTGGGATTGTTGGGGTCCCTGGGGAAATTAGGATTGTTGGGGTCGCGGGGAAAGTTGGGATTGTTGGGGAAGTTGGGATTATTGGGGTCTCGGGGGAAGTTGGGATTGTTGGGGTCGCGGGGGAAGTTGGGGTTGTTGGGGTCATAGGAGCTCGGCGAGGATCCCCGGGAGAAGTCCTGGCCGCTGCAGCAGGCCGCCAGGCAGAGCAGCAGCGCCGCCTGGAGGGGGCGCCACCTTGCCCGCATCGCCGGGAGCACCTGGAACAATTAATATATATGTTAAACACACAAACAGCTCGAACATTTTTTGGTTCATCTAAATTGAATTGAACGATGGTCTTGTACAATATAATAAGCTTGTTTAGAGATAATAAAAAAGCTTAGGAATGTCAAAATGAAGATGCAGCGACAACGCCCTCAAAGACATTTCTGCCTTGGAGCTTCTGGTCTCGAGAGATGTGGCACTAAACCGAGATGAGTGGAGGAAGACTCTTGAGGAGGCCAAGACCCACCAGGGGTTGTAGAGCCAAGAGTGATGATGATGAAAGATAATAAAGATAATACAAATAATTTTATAGTAAAAACACATTGTAATCATATATTCAAGCAGATTAGACGAATCACTAAGAAGGATAGAAAGAAAATATCTATCCATAGATAAAGTTACCACCGGGGCTCGCAACCCGAAACTTTCTCTCGTCACGAGAATGAGTTACCAATTACACTATGTTAAACCACACACTTCGTGAAAAACGATAGTGAGACGTCCATTATTACACAAGACGAAAATTCGACCGGAAAGAACATGGTTAACATAGCGTAATTGGTAACTAATTGATCGGCAAGAGAAAATTGCGGATTCAAGGTAATATACATTTTCGATGGACTTATTTCTTCTGCGTATCGTTCTTAGTATTCACCCAATTTGCTTTAAGTACAATTTTTTTATAATTACGATTATGATTTAATCTTGGGGTGCTAGGGGAAGGAGGGGGTGAAAGTTACGCGATAAGGTGATTGAGACAGCAACTCGATACGGTCCCTACGTAAACTTAGACATTTACAAAAATGCATTTTTGACTTTTTTGTACCAAAACATAGAAAATACTCCTCACCGCAAATAAAAAAAAACTTGATTAAAAAGTGACAAATACCCTCATTTTCTATGTAAATGTACATCCAAACATCAAAAACAGCTCCCTTGCAAAATTGCTTTTTTTAGATGGCTTACGATTACGTTGGGACCGTCGAAATGTGCAATCGATTCTAATAACCGGTGTACACAATAACCGGCGCCTCCTGTGTCAGTCGTGCTCGCGTTTAATTATCGCAGGGCGGCCCTACACGGTGTTAAAAAATTAAAGCAAAAGTGTCAGGAGTACCCCACCCGGGGAATAAACGGTTAGAGCAGCGAAATAAATCAGTGGCGCGCGACAGTGGGTAGGTACTTAATTATAATGGCCGCGGGTAGTGCGGGGCGAGCGGGCGCGCGGGGGAGTTTGTTTGTCTAAGCCGGCCGGGTTCGGACATTTACGAGTGGCTCTAAAAGTGCTTCCTTTAAAGACCGCTCTTAATTTTTAGACGCTATTTTTGAACCCGTAACTTTGTAGCGTTTGTTAATCGATTAGATTAACGAACCGATGAAAGATTTCATATCAACTGACGATATTAACGATTGCCAAGCGACACAGGACGCCATTTTGTGTGTCACGCGTGAGGAAATTTGGATAGAAATTCGAATTATATGCGAGTGAAGTGTCAATATCCTTTGAAATGTACGAAATATGTGAAGAATTTCAAATAGAAGACAATCAGGTCCATTTCTGTTTTAAGGGATTCATACTAACCTGAAATTTTCATAAAAATCGCTTTTTAAGAATAATTTGAGTCATCACTAGTACAAAAATTATTTATTTACTTACTTATCATAGAATTAAAAAAGGGTCGCTCGTTGGTTTGGGCGTGTTAAACGAATGAATGAGGAAAGAATGGCAAGAAAGATATATAATGCAAGTGTTCCAGAAAGAGAGGGCGACCGCGGAAGACGTGGCATGACCAGATTAACCAGATACTGGAAGATGGTTCCGTTAGAAACCTCAACAATCGTCGAGCTTGCATGCGAAGATGTATGAATGTGGATGAGACGAGAGTTGTATGTCAGGACAGAATAGTGTGACGCTCTATCCTCTCTGCCTACCCGCCACGGCGAAACGGCGTGATGGTAAGTTAGTAATTTTTGAACGAGTGATGAATGAAATTATTCCTAGCAATTTGAATCTACCGTAATTTTGTTCAAAATTTGTACATATCTTATTAATAACATTATCTATGATGCAACATAAGATTTTTTTTATGAAATGCGCCGTTCGTTTATTATGAATTTTAACTTCGATATTTTTAGAAATAAAAAAAAATTAAACTGCTATCATTTGCACAAACAATATATTTTTTTCGACATGCTATATTATAGATAATTTAACAACAGAATAATTAAGGTTTACATTTCACTGAAACCCTGAAAACATGATTATTTCTAACACCTGTGCGCGTCCAGATTATCGACAGGGTCATTGTCACAAATCATTCATGACAACGATGCAATCTCCAATTGAGATCATCTGTAATTGAACATTACATCAGATTAAAACTGTAAAAATATTTTACATCCAAGAATTTACATAGATAGTGATCTGGGCAGGGAAGTCACGTGGGCAAAGAAAATAAGAATAATTTTGTATGATTTCTTGTGTCAAAAATGTATCATTTTTAAACTTTAAGCGAGCGCAAAAATTTGAATCCATTTATATAATCAGGACCCTTTATTACACCAGGGATATTTTTTTTTCATCAAATTTGTGATTCGCTTCGTGATAGCCAAAGATAATCTTGAAGATAGTTTTTTCAGTATTTGTATTATTGTATTGATTATCACTGGCATTTTGATACGACAATTCACAACGAACAAAATCATTTTACAGAATAACAAACAGCTTTTATTTTGTAGCAATTTCAAATGAAGAGATAAATTCTAAAGAGTTCATGATTTAAATAATTTAAGAATAGTACCGAAAGTAGATACTTGCTCAAACATCTGAGATATTTATTTTGTGTGTAACTCCAAATGTATTTAAGAATGCATTGTCATCGACATGCAAAATTTAAGCTCGATTGGATGACGGGAAGTGTTTTAATTTTCACGTTCAAAATTTTTCCACAAGAAATCAAGACCAGCGGTGAAGTTAATATCAAGGATTTAAAAATATTGGAATTGCAGCAATGCGAATAGGATTAAAAAAGGGGCTTGACTCTTGCTGAATATTGCTTGAATAATAAAGAAGATATATGATAGGAGTGTTGGAGGCATCAGTAGAAGAGGATGGCCGCAGAAGAAACGGCATTACCAGGAAAGCTGGTCTTATTAGGGGCTTCAACAGCTTGCACTTTTTAATTTATATTTGGATGACTTATATAACGCCATTTTCGTGAGAACACACCTTAAGAGCACCTTACACATAATATCATTTGACAAACAACTTACTTGCTAAGGAACTTATTTACTAACAGGATAACATGCAAAAAAAATGGAGTAGACGGTTAAAACTTTAGTTGAGAGAGCCAGGAAAAAATGAGTATTTTTGCGGAGTGCGCGACATGGAGACATTGGGTACAATTGTACCGGTCTGATACTGTTTTTTATTAGTTTTTGTATGATTATCTAAATAGGCGCGTCATTAGTTGTTTTTTTTAACAGTGGTATGCTGTCTGTTTGTCTCATGTTTGGTAGTTTATTCCATAACTTTGGTCCAGCCACCGCGAAAGCACGGTCACGGAAGTTACTTCAAATAACCTAAATGGATTGGATTTTGATTTGAAGTGTTAGTTGTAATATATTGAGGGGCCATGTGATGAATGGCTTTAAATATTGTGAGGCACAACTTATATTCAATCCTCTCTGGACATTTAAGCCAGTGAAGGTTTTGAAGATGGTGTGAGATGTGCGCAAACTTTGAAACACCGGTAATGAGATGATGATGATAAGAGAATGTGGATAAGGCATGACGGCGTGATGGTAAGTTAGTAAATTAGAATTGTTGTCTTTTATAAAAAAAAAACGGAAAATAACCATCAAACGATACTTTAAGACCAAAAACGATGAAAAAAATGTTTGAGAAAATATCAATGGACAAGATCCATAAAATGAAGTTGTAAAATTTAGCAAAGATTGGCAGCATTGTATTGAAATGGGCCTGGTCATAAAACAATACAATTTTAAAGGACATACGATTTAAACGCTAAATATATATGGTTGTCAAATGCATCCACCCAAATTAGCAAGATCCGTTGATGGGTTCATTTAAAATTTAAATAATTTAGATTTTTTCCATTCAAGTACATTTTGTTAATTTATATCATTAAAAATGCAAGAGGAGTGATACAAAATAATAGGGGATGCACTCTAAAATTTGCCCAAGCGGCACTTTATCTAGGGACGTCATTGGATCCGTGTTCGAACACAGTAGAGTGCGCGTATCTGATGCCGTCGATGGTAATTAAGGCATTTCCAAAGGGGATGAATATCTGGACAAGGGGTAGGCCGCGCGAGGGTGTTGGGGGAGGACAGGGACCACCCCCACAATAAAATTTAACGGAGGAGATAAATTAGGAGGAGCAGAGATAGTTTCACTGTATCCCGAAAATGCGTTCATGATATGTCACCGGCAAAGGGCAAAGGCTTGGCAATGCATAAAATGACAAGGGATAGATTTTTTTTTCACTGAAACATTATTGGACCGAGTAAGGACCGGTTGTATCAACTTGGTTTGTAGTTCGTTAAAAGCATAAATTTTTACGAAAACGGGTCATTGGATTGATGAAAGACGCAAAAATCTATGCTTTTTTATTCCCTTTATATTAACTCGTGGCGTCTGCTTGCTTGCTTGCCGGCTTGCCGTCGAAAAAGTTTGGATCGATTTTTGACCCTTTTCCCGTGATCCAATCGAGCTGAAACTTTGCAGACAGACTCGTGGCGACGATAAAAATAATCTAACAAATGTTTGTTTTAAAAAATGAATAATTATAGTATAATTTTGGATTTTTCAATTTTTTTTATTACTTGCTTTCGTAGCGTCGCCCGACTCTACTAGTAAATGAGAAAGGGAGTATAATAAAAACTTGGTTTTTGTGGGTTAGTTTTTTTTAAACTATTACTCGTATTCCTGATCAAACAACCATCCCTTAGTCATTTTTTATAAAAGCGTGTTGTTTTTTAAATATGATATATTATATTCTACTTATTAATCTTCGTCACATTAAATATTGTAATCAACCAAAACTCAAACGTCACTTTTAAAATAATACAAACCGACAGATGTCACAATTGTACAATGTCTAATAAGATAATGCGTTAGCATAACTTTTTTTTTAACAATTATATAGATTTTGTAAAATTTATGAATGTTTATTGTATTGTGAAACAGTGTTAAAAAAATCGAAAACGCACCTTTTTGGATAGTCAATTCCAAAATCTCGCAATTTTTAATTTGAAATATACGAGTCTACGTCCATACAGTTTTTTTGTGAAGTACCTATACTTGAGGTGAAATTTTTACAAAAATTTATCTTTTTAGTAACTCCCAAGGTAAGACTGTCAGTGGATCGGTCTCACACTGAGCTGGGATAAATAGAAACAAAAACTTGTGAAGGTAGATCGGGTTTTGATAACTAGTACTAGGAATTTCATACAATGCCAGTTTTCAGTGCTTTGTCGGTAACGTATAAATAAAACATGTGTACACAATGTACAGTCATCAAAATGGAACCAACTGCCTGTTGCAAACATAAACAAAACTGAATGAAAACATTAAGTCTATTGTGATGTAAAGTTTACGTGTCGTTCCGTCACGACAACTAACTAGCTATCATATATCATCAAGTCCCCATCGAAAAACACACAGAAAAAAATAGTAATATATTTTCAAAGCTGCTTATCTTTGATAAATATACTTGATAAAAGTGAAGGCAGCAATATTCCACTGAGATAAATATTAAAAAAAAACTGGAAATTGAAAAACTCAAGGAAATTTTTCTGAAATCTATGAAACCTACATCTTATACAGGGTGTAACAGAGCTAGTCCACAATACTTTACAAGTAGATTCTTGCCTTGACTATAAGTCGAAAATATCAAAATTTGCACTTTTTTTCAATATTTCCGACTAATTTTTTACAAAACGTTGAACTATCATTAAATTAAGTTATATCGATTACGAAAAATTCATACGTTTCAATACAAGTCAAATAAAATGATAAAAACCCTGCAGAAATTCCAATTGGAATTCGAAGTTTTTTATTATTTTATTTGACTTGCATTAAAGGGAATGAATTATTCATATTCGAAATAAGTTACTGTAATGATAGTCCAAAGTTTTGCAAAAAATAATTAAGAAATATTGAAAAAAAGAATGCAAATTTGATGTCGTATATCTCCTTAACTATTGATATTAGGTCATGGTTGTTTGAACATTTTCGACTCATAATCAGGGCAGGAATCCACCTGTAAAGTATTGTGGACTAGCTCTGTTACACTCTGTATATATATTTAAAAGTTTATAAAAACACTTGCCACCTCATTTTTCCTTTCATATACGTGTATAAATAAATATTTAAATTTTAAATATGGATATTGCTGTGTTTGCTACCAAATAGTGGACATTATTGCTTTAGCTATTTACCTAATTGGACATCGCTGTCTTTGTCATGATCTTTCAGTCGAGAATCGACATCAATTCTCACTTTACGATGAAGCGGCCATTTTGTCACGTGACACATCCTTGGAAGTTGCTTGGTTGAACTTCTTCTCGGGAGACCAGCAATAGACCAGTCAAACATGTCCTCCGTGTAAACCCTATAAACGCATCTATACATTTATTAATCTAAAAAAAAATCTAATATAACAAATGTGATATGATCGTATCACACCCAAGACATTTAGTTCGCAGTCAAGTTTGTCGCCATCGAAATAACTTAATGGTTAATGGTTATACATAATGTTAAAAATACATTTTTATTACAAACTTTAGATCACGAGACTCGGACGCTTTCTCCTATTCATTTAAATAAGTTTATTATTTTCACGAGAGCTGAAGTTGGAACCACGAGTGACGAGACCCGATTTCGGGAGAGATTTATTTACTCAGCCCACATTTTGTACAATTTATTTCAGACGCAACCCTGACCTAGAGCATGATGGTGGTGATTTATTCGTGCATCAATCAAGTTATATACAGATCGGTAAAATGAAAACGTAAACTAAACGGTATATTGTTTATTCATTTGGCAAGATAGGGTAAACGATGGGTAATGGTGATATTGGTAATAAGTGAATATAATTTTCAAATTCATCTCTCTGCTAATCAACGATCTTATAAAGGTTGTCTCTATAACAATTAGCGAAAACTTCTGGGAATCTTCTTCTGTAGTAGACAATAATCTTTACACTTTGGTTGAAATGTAGACAATTACGGAGATAGGTAAAGTCAAAGATAGCTTTTTTTAAAAATTTATGGCTTATCTTTTGTAAAACGTAGACTATCTATAGACTATCATGAAAGTAATAAGTGTTGAATATTGAAAGTTCGTTTTGATACAAGTAATTTTTTATTATTAAAACCTTGTAGATATTTGATTTTTTTTAAGGTTTCGAGATTTATTTGACTTGTATTAAAGCGAATAAATGTTTAATGTTCCGCGAAGTGATAATCCAATATTATACAGAAAATATTATTCAAGAGCAGACAAACAAATTGTATGGACCAATAAGCATATGCTAGTGGAAAGCAAAGTCATAATATATAAAACACGCATAAGACCTATCATGACATACGGTATCGAAGCAAGAGCGGACACGGTGAGAACTAAACACCTCCTCAGGACTACCGAGATGAAGACTCTAAGACCTATTGCGGGCAAGACCCTCAGAGACAGAGTACCCAATGCGGAAATCCGCAGAACCTGCGACATACAAGACATTGAAAGATGGAGCAGGCAGAGAAGGCGTTTCTGGAGTGACCATATCGCGAGAATGGAGCATACGAGACATCCCAGAGCCGTTAGCCTTCCGACCGCCAAAGAGATGGAGAGAGAGCTGGACGTCCTCGTCACAAGACCAGGACTGACCTGTCAACACAGATCAAGGATCTAACGAAAGAAGAAGAAGAATATACAGAAAATAAGTCAGAAATAATGAAAATAAAATGCTAACTTAGATCTCCGTAACTGTGACATTTCACCCTAAATGTTGTTTTCCCAAATGTTTTCTATTGAAAATTAAATGAAAAAGTTTTTAGAAGTTTTTGATACTAGCTACGAGACGCCTTGTATACCTGTCGTATTTGGATAAGCTTTATTTTTTTACAATAAAGATAGTGACAGTTTTTACAATGGTATTTCTCTTCTACATGAGTAATATATATTATAAGTTGTTTTCGCTGTGCACTCCATTAAATATAAATAAATAAGTCCTCTTCTTAATCACTGTCCAAAATGTACAAAAAATTGTTTTATTTTATTTCTATATTGAGTTTACATATTATAATATATTCTAAATTCTGTTTACATTTCCTCTTTCCATTTAAGAAAGACAATCGAATTAGTATGTGTAAGTCGTGCGTACGACGCATATTGTTTGGTTGTGTTGGTGTTTACGGGTATAAACACCAACACAACGACACAAGCCTTACACATTCTAATACGATAGTCTTTTTAAATGTAAAGAGATGTACTTCACACAGCACAACCGCTTAAGTACAAAGAAATGCAGAACTATTTAAACGTGCAAAAGCGCGAAACGAACGGGCCGCAAGAACTGACAACTAAAGAGATATTCACAGATCACAGATTCCTGTTCTACGTCGGCAAAGAGATGGACGTCATTCATCGCAGCGGCCACGTCTGTCGAGCTTCGCAGATAACGAGATTAATAACCATTGGGAGGATTTGCCAGATGGCGGTAATAAAGTTAAAAACAGATTTGTATTAATGTATTCATGGTGTGAAAACTTCCGCCGCGCATTTCGTTGCAGACTAAAATGTCCAACGCGCCCAAAAAAATTAACTTCAAAAATACATTGTTCTTAAGCAGAAAATATTAGTAAATTAACGACAATTAATAAGTACAACGATACCAGATTGTCTTAAAAGTGAGATGTTCGTAACATGAAAATTGCATTACAATCGACTTGTCACTGCGACTGTAGCTTGCATAGGGTAGTCACAGTCGGAGGTGCGTGATCTAACTGTTTATTTACATTAATTCAATTCAACAGTACAGCATGTTAAACCTATCAAGCCTCATCATAATTTAATATTGTACATGAGGTAACATAACGTTTTCTAAATTCGCTAACTTTGGTAATAGCTAATATTTGAAATTGATGGCTTTTTAAAAATATATTTATTTATTTAACGTCCTTATGGAGTTTTACAAAATGTAAAATAAAAAAATCACATAAGACAGAGATATGCAGTTAAAAAGATTCAAGTACAAGGTTACAGTTACAAGTAAAAATCACAAGTACAGATAGTTGTAACGATTACAGTACATTAAGAGGATAAAGTACATGTAAAATACAGGATAAAGTACATTATAATAGATTTGAGTAAAATAAAAATGGAAGTGAAAAAGAGAAGTTTAAACAGGAAGAAGAAAAAGAAAACTTTATTTATCCATTACCATTTAGTTGAGACGTAAAGAATTGTTTCAATTTAGTCCTATACACAGTTATACTATCAGCAAAAATGTCGATATTGTTTGTCACCGTATAGTTCTTTAATAGGGTTAGGAAAATAAAACGCGCATCGAAAACCACACACACGTAAGCCATATTATGGTACCGCTATGAGAAAGAGCACAAAGCAGCTGAGTCATTTCGCGACATCAACGATTTTTTGGTGAAGGAGCGATTAGCGAAAGGGCGTGTCGAAAGTGGTTTTATCGCTTCAAAGGTGGTTACACCAGCTTGGACAATAGATCTGGAAAGGGTCGATCCTGAGATTTTAATGACCAGGCCCTTCTGCTATGGAGTATGACGAAAGTTGCACCAATAGGATACAGGACAGTAATTGACGTTAATGGTGACTACACTCCCGAATAAAATAATTTTAAAAAGATGAATAATTATGCGTCAGCCTGACACTTTAATAATGATAGTAGCCTCGCTAAAAACGTATGATTTGATAACCACAAACAAAAATATTAGGTACAGTTGCCGGCAAACTTCTTGAAATTCTTTGGCGTAGTGGGGGAATGCGCAGAAGACAAAATTTGGGTCTCGATGGTGGAATGGTACATGCGCAAACTTCCCCCCACCACGCCGTAAAATTTCAAGATGTTTGCCGGCTACTGTACCTATGTACTTACGAGGTCATGCTGAAAAATTCACACACAAAAAAAAACACTAGACTGTCTCAATTTATTTAGGATTTTTATTTCCGTTGGCATCCGACATCACTTTGAATCTTCTTTCACTTTTGGCAGCTGTTTGAATTTAGTGTGTTTGACACATCTGTGAAAATGGATAAGTAATATGCAGTGGCGCTCCGTAAATAAATATTTTTCGGCAAATGTTAACATTATTCACGGGTGGAACAAATACGTTAATATGCTATTTTAATAAAAGTTTGTATGTCATATTTATTAAAGAGAATTTATTACGCCCTAAGGACAAATAAGTTTTATGCTTCATCATACCAGTATCCTTCCAAAGACGACATTTATTAGGTCCGGTTGTTTGATCACGAGTAATGGTCAAGCATAAAGCAGAATACGCAAGAAATATAGAGTTTTGGAAAAATATTTAACCCTCCGACTTTGGGTGGTTAACAGAAAATTAATGGCGGACATAAAACAGCTGTTACTGTTCTATCGAATTGATACTTCCAAATCTTCAATATAACATGATATTTCTGTAATTGATGATCAAATCTAGCATGACTTCAAGCCCGACGAAGAGTTTATTGCCAAAGAATTATTACGTATATTGGAATTATTTCGGATGCCATAATGAGTGACAGTGACAGTTTTTAATTTGACAAAATGACAATTAATGCCGCCGATTGATCTATAAATAACGACAAAAGGTCAGTATGAAATATTATTAAAATATATTAAATATTAGTTCATTAAGCCCAGACGTGTGTCTAAAGTTCTGAATAAAATGCATTCCTAGCTATCCATGAATTGAATTGCATTTCTATGAAGATAAAATGACAATATTATCAACCACAGTTGTATGTAGATGTTTGCAAAGGGATAATATTGTAAACTCTTATATTACGAAAGGTTTTATCACTCATTATACAGGTGTCTCAAACATTACAGGTGAATTCCAGCCTCGATAATCAGTCCTTACCATTACCTTATTTATTTCAATATTTCTGAATCATTTCATGAAAAAATCATTTCGTTTAATAATTATAAGTTAAATAAAACTATACAAACCTTGAAAAAATTGAAAATAGAATTTTACATAATCGATAAGTTACTATAATGATAGTTCAACTTTTTTCGAAAAATAAGTCAGTAATACTGAAAAAAAGCAAACCATGATATTGCATATCTCCATAAATATTGATATTAGGTCATGGTTGCTTGAACATTTTCGACTCTTAATAAAGGCAGGAATCCGTCTGTTAAGTATTGTGGACTAGCTCTGTTACACCTTGTATTGACGTATAAAACAATGAAACGTAGAAATAATTTTTTCAGTGATATGTGGAGCCCGCTCAAGCCTGAATTAATAATAATGAACGAATGGAGGATTTCATGCGAACCAGACGACATAATGGGACAATCCTGGATGAGATAATGGGACAATCCTGGATAAAGTGTGGCGCGGCTGACGGCGGCTAAATCCGCCGATCTAATCTGCGCACACAGAGTTTCGGGGACAATTATTATCCGGACAAATTTAATGATACCTTTTGAATGGTACAATCAGATAAAATTTGCGCAGTGAGCCGAATCGCGTACAGAAATGTCAGCAGAAATTTTCCATTATATAGGATATATTAAGTTAGATATAGGTTCAAATTACAGTTGTCTGGGATATTCATTGTTTTGATGTTACTAAAGAATTCACTAATAAATATCCGGTATGATATGAGTATTTCTGAATACGGATCATGGAATAATATCCCAAATTCTGAAGACAACAATATCTTCATAATAATATTCTAAGTCAAAATATACCCTAACCCCTCACCCCCTATGATATTACATTCTCTATATAAATCAACACCGTTCGATAGACCTGACCCAAATTTTGCACAATTACTCTTTAGGACCCTGCGTAAAACAAAAGCGCTATGTGTGCTAAATCCCAAACAGCAGGGACTATTTCCGAGAGCCTGTTATGCCTACAGAGCTGATTCACTGAAGATGATGTGTATATTGCAATCCGAATAACATGCGAAGGCTGCACCTAGCTACGGCCCGTGTCCATGAGATGAGACACGTTGAGGTAAGTCTCAGATTTCGTTGAGACAGATCTCAGTAGATACCTTATATACGCGCATAAATTTTGATCCCGAATGCACGGCGAGAGCGAGACCCGAGACGTGCACACAAACGTCACCCAGAAACGCAGACACCTACAACTATTTATCCTGACAAACAGAAGTCAATATTTATTTATCGTGGACTTATTAAATACATATCTAGACATAACGAAGTGAAGCCTGTAACAAATATGAAGACATACTATATAAAATTAATTAATTGTTTGGATATTGTAAATATGTTCAGAAAACATGAATATATTATTGATACGCTATCAAATAAAATAACAAGAATACGTTTTGTGAAAAAATAATTGTAAAAGAAGTGTAAAAAATTATCTGTATGAAATGATAGTTTTATGAACACATAAATTTAGTGATACCTGTATTCTACAGTTGGATAATTATACACCTGCGGTTGACAATACTATCAGTAATGTCTTCGCTGTATAATTATGTGTCAGTAGAAACAAAAGACTGCGATAAAATGACACCAAAGACATTTTGATATCATTATTATCACTGAACATAACACCCTTAATCATTTTTCTTTAAATAACAACAAGTTAGTGCAATTTTAATGTTTTCAGGAAGAACGTTAAAGAACATAGGAGCATTGTAAAAGTTATTAAGGGGGGGGTAAGGTTTTTAACTTTTTTTTTTGCATTTTATTTTTAATTTTTTAAATGAATGTATAACATTGCAAGTGTCCATCATAACTTCAAAACTACTGCACCGATCCTTTTGAAATTTTGAACACTATTTCTGTACATAATTTACGAGGTAACGCTGGAGACTTTTTTTCAAATTTGTTATTAATTTTTATTTTTTAATAACAAATTAGTCGTTATTTTACGTAAAAAATCGGGTTTTTCCCTTCAAAGTGTTCCAAAAAATTGAAATTTCAAAAACCCTCCCAGCGTTACCTGGGAAAACCAATTATCTAACGAATGAACTTTGATTTTTTGATTTCAGATGATCTAGCACCAAGTTATGATGGACACCGCAATTCTACTTTTTTCCGAGACACGTCCGAATAATTGCTGCCATTGCTGTATTTTTTAATATTTCGTCTTGAAAATTTTACACAATATCTTCAAATGTCATACTTTTATGTACTATTAGTTCTAATAAAGAGATTTTAACTGTATCGTCACAAAAAATTCACAAAAACATGCCTTTTTTGTACGAATTAACCTTACCCCCCCCTTAAATTACAAATAATTATTATTCAAGACATTAGAGGATCTCAGATTGTGTTAAGGTGAAAATCTCACACAACACAACACCGATCTAGATAATAAACTTCTAAGACTTCTAAGATCTACGTGTCTTCGAACATCATCATCATTTGAAGGCGTCCTTATAAAAAGAGTCCTACATCAGGGCACAAAGTGATATTATTGTTTTAAAATGGTCCATATAACAGTACGCACCATGTGTGGTGTTTTATTTTTCAAGATTAAAAACTCAATCTTTCCGAAATTTGACATCAAAAGATGGCTAACGTGGAAAAACGATCTATATTCAACAATGATTATCTTACCATCACGACGTTTCTCCGCGGGGGTAGGCAGAGAGGAAAGAGCGTCACACTCCTCTGTCCTGACACAAAACTCTCGCCTCATCCACATTCACACATCTCCGCATGCAAGCTCGTCTATTACTGGGGCTCCTAGCAGGACCGTCCTCCAGCATCCGTTTAATCTGGTCACGTCACGTCTTCCGCGGTCGTCCTCTCTTTCTGGTGCCGTCAACACTTGCGTCATGTATTGTTCTTACCATTCTTTCCTCATTCATTTGCTCAACATGCCCAAACCGACTGAGTGACCCTTTTTCATTCTATCAATAATGCTAAGATTAGCATTACATTCAGTCCAAACATCTTCATTCTTTGTGTTGTATATCATAAATGAATTTTCCACACATGCGTCTAAAGTGATCTCATCTCTGAAGTATTCGGTCTACTTTCATTCGTCATCTGTCAGCTCCAGGCTTCATTTCCGTTTATCAGTGTTGGTACCAGAATACCGCTGTGTACCGCTAGCCTTGCCTCGGTAGACATTATTATCTGGTACGGTTGCCGGCAAACTTCTTGAAAATTTTCGGCGTAGTGGGGGAAAGTTTGCGCATGTACCATTCCACCAACGAGACCCAAAATTTGTCTTCTGCGCATTCCCCCACTACGCCAAAAAATTTCATGAAGTTTGCCGGCAACTGTAGTAACAAATACGACGGATGCCGATAGTTGGACGATGTCACTGGGATTGCTTAAAAACATGAATAAACAAAGAAAACTTAGAATTAATATCCATAATTTGTAAGTGAGGTTCAAAAAAATCCAATTTTTATGGGTACTAAAAAATCAAAAAATCTGATTCTTTGATATATATCCGATAAATATTAAAAATTTGATATCAAAACTTTTTTTCTCCTTTTTTGCACACGTATTCATATTCGAAATTCTAACTTAGTGTGTCGTTACATAGCGTATATCAAAAAAACAACGGTAGCATTTTTAAAATACAACTAGCGCCATCTATTAACGATCGCAGAAAGTTTTTTTTGATATATATCAAAAATAAAAATCAAGCCATAAATATCGTGATATATATCCTTAAACCCTGAAGTGAATATTAGAAAATAATAAAACAACTGAAATTCTGGTTATTTATTTCACAAAGCGTTTTTTCTTTGTTTGTTTTTTTATATAGAACCTTTTTATAGGGACGCCTTCATTTGTTCTTTGTGAATAAAAAGGTACCTATCACAGCACGTTTCGACTTGGTAGCTGAATTAAAATATTACGTCCAGCTATCACTAGGTGAGCTTGTACGCGAGGGGTTTAACCCCTTAGTGACCTTGGCGGTCGCGTGGAGATTGCGCAATACAATTTGTCAAATGGTGTGAGGTCTAAAAGGGTTTAACTAGAATTTGTAATTAAATTTTATCCCGTTGCCAGGAAACAACGAGTGAAGTATGCCACTATTTAGCAGAAGTGTTGGATTAGAAGAACGCGCTGGTTCGGAACAGCGAGTAAATGACTTGTCGCTTTTTATGCCGTCTCGTATTGACGTAAAAATTAAATGAAATTTAGACTCGCTGCGTACCACTAGCGGGGGTTTGAAATTTGAAATGGAACTGTGGCAGGGATTTTAATAGTAGAATGAAAAACAAATTTGATAAAATTAAGGGATTTAAAATTTTATCTGGCATAAAAGGATAATTTATAAGTATCTAAATATTTTTATGTTTATAGGTGGTACTTACCTTCGTGGTTAAATATAATTATGAATTTCAAAAAACTAATAAACTTTGTATACTTTGTCATGATTATCATACTCGTATTTTAATCGACAAGAAGTTTGAATATAAATGTATGTATGTATTAAACAGGGTTATTTAGAAAACATTAATAACCTCGCAGGATTATAATCCTGCCTTGATTATGAGTCGAAAATGTTCAAGCAGCCATTATGCAATATCAAAGTTTGTATTTTTTTCATATTTCTAACTTATTTCTTACAAAAAGTTGAACTATCATTACATAACAGTAACTTGTATCAATTACGAAAAATTCATTCGTTTCAATACGAGTTAAATAAAATGATAATAACCCTGCAGAAATTCCAATTGGAACGTTTTCCAATTGGAGTTCGAAGGTTTTTATTATTTTATTTGACTTGCATTAAAGGGAATGAATTTTTCATATTCGATATAAGGTACAATAATGATAGTCCAATTTTACGAAAAATAGGTCAGAAATATTGAAAAAAAAAATGCAAACTTTGATGTCGCATGTCTCCATGGTATTAATTAGGTCATGATTGCTTGAACGACTCATAATCAAGGTAGGAATATAGTCCTGCGAGGTTATTAATCCAAATAACCCTGTATACATAGGTACATCAAAACACATAATTCTCTTATACAAAGTATTTATATATCAATTTTTTTTATAAAATATGTTGTACCTAATTTTTAAAAATAATTCTTTAATGACAATATTTTGGTCTCGATAAAGAGTTTCATCATAGATATGGAGAATTCAATATTTTTCGGCCGCGAGTTAACGTCGTGAAAACAGGGCCATCTGGCGTCTTGGTAGCGGACATTGTTACATAGAGAATTATGCATTTGAATAACAGTGAAACTGTTTTAAAAACAAATAGATTGATAAGATTATCTAGATACATAATTTCCTTGTGTACGTTCATCCCTGTTGCAATGTAATAAGTCAATTATATCTTGTAAAAGTGTGAGGTTGTGGCATAAGAATAAATTGTCTTTTCATTATATTTTTTATCAATTTTTAAAAATAAATTAAGATTGTAAAAAAAGATAAAATAAAAGACTAGACATGGCGCTTCCATAGTCCCCTGTCTGGCGCCGTTTCGCAGATGTGTTCTAGCCACCTTAATATAGACCATTTTACTAAAAAATATATTCTAAAATTCAGAGCACAATATTTACATCGGAGTAAAGACTGGGGCTGCGTATTGCATTGTGATTCGACCGTACAGTGACCCGCATGCACTCTGTTTTAACCCTTGTTGCTAACATCCTCGCCGAGCAAAACTAGCCCCTATTGTCATACGAAACAATAGACGTACAAGTCTCTAAGTGGTTTGCGTATTGACCATATTTAATAATTTGTTGAACGCAATAAGGGTTAAGCGTTCGTACAATCGGCCTTTTGATAAAGTGGACCATTACGCGAGCGCGATATAAAAGTGGGGATGTTTTTGAGTGCTGTCGGATGCAGATTATTATCGATGAAAATTTTCCTCAGTTCAGTGAATTGTGAAATTAGTTTAGCCTAACTCTTTGAGATCAGTTGTAGTGTAGAGGCTCGAGTGGTTTTGAACAGAAAAATTATAAAACCACCATGTTTTTCCGCTAGGTTTTATTTTATTTCCTGAGCAGTCCCATCCATGGAGGAATTAAACTTTCGAGACTCCCAGTTTCCAAGGCTATAATGAGTCGGGCCATTAAAACATTGTCAATTATACAGGGTGTATAGTAGCTAGCAGCAAAAACTTCGGGGGGGTCTTCTTCATTCAATTTTGACTAGAGAATATTCTTTACACTTTGGGTGAAATGTCGACAGTTACGGAGGTAAAAAAAATGACTTGTATCAAAGCTAATAAATTTTGAATATTCCATACAAGTTACTATAGTGATATTCCAACGTTATAACGAAAATAAGCCAGAAATATTGAAAAAAAAATGCAAACTTTGATGTCGCTTATCTCTGTACCTGTCGACATTTCACCCAAAGTTTTAAGTAATATTTTCTATTTAAAATTGCATGTACAAGACTCCCCCGAAGTTTTTGCTACTAGCTATGACACACACTGTATATATAAGTGATATTCTAACTAACCTATTATAAATAAAAAATAAATATACATGTAGTGAACGTTTAGGGAGCAATATATTTAGAGTATTTATAAATACATGACTGGCGAATGATAGCCAGAATGATATAGTGTAAGGCGAACACGAATAATAAGAAGTCGAGGGTCCTGACACAAAAGACCTGGCATGCTCAAATGTAATAAATTCTGAAAGAGGGTAATGTACGAGTATAAAGCTAAAAAACGAACAACATGCGTAAGAAGATGTATGGGTCTGGAAGAAGTGTATCACATAGAAATTTCCGGCCGTAAATCTTAAAAAATAACAAAGACCATGACATGTATCTAGTCTCCTATGCAAGTCATATGCTGATATATATATAAATGAATGAATACAGTAATTTCTGATGGAAACTTATCAGCTGAGGCAAGACTACCGATACCTAAAAGAGTCCCGGTACCAACATGCTGCATGATAGCGAAGCCAGGAGTTGGCAATAGAAGAAAGTAGTCTTAAGATTATATATTCTACGAGACACCACAAGCATCACTAGCATAAAGCACAAGACAATAATATGCTACAATTAAATGTATCAAAAATTAAAACTAAATTCGATTAAAGGCATACTACATAGCTTAGCACCAGATTCTGGTGTAAAATCTTTGTACGATAGAGTAGATGCTGAACGAATTAGAAAAAACTGGCTGTAGCAGTATAAAGAAAGGATCGCTAAGATGGTTTGGCCACGTGGAACGTATGAGTGAGGAGAGGATGGTAATGAAAATTTATGAGGCGAGTGTTGAAGGCCGCAGGAACAGAGGGGGTAAGCGGGATACCTAAAACGATCAGATTAATCAAATACTGGAGTATGCTCTGTTACAAGCTTCAATTATTACATTCGTTTCATTATGTTATTACTTAATACTATTTCATAACTTCATTATATTCACTTTTTCATTCTATTGTTACTGTTCTTGTATTTATTTTTTATAAGATCTTCTTATTGTTTATATATTTTAAATTTGTTTCTATGTGAAATATGTTAGGACACAAGTTAATATGTTCGATTCTGATAACTCATGCTCTTATTCATACATATCATTAACTTGTATCTGTTTTATTTCCGAATAAATAAATAAAATAAAACCCAAGAACATATGAAAGTGAACGAAGTATGAAAGTGCACGCAGCAAAAAGTAGTGTGCCTTGACTGAAGAGTGTGTCGTTCTATCCTCTCTGCATAACCCTTTGGGACGGCGTCATGGTTAGTTAGCCTAGAGATTAAAAGTAAGACCTTTTGCATTTGATAATTAAGGGCAAGATCGAGGGAAAACGGTGTACTGGCAGGAAGCAAAGTACAATTGGACAGGGATAAGGATGGTGGAAGAGCTGTTTGGAGCCGCTAGAGATAGTCAACGTTGGGGGAACCTGACACGACACTAGGAGAAGATGAAGAAGGTTAGTCAGCTAGCATACAAGCTACTTCACACCTTTTTGGGCGATGCCTTGGAAAGAGAAAGTGAAATTAAAAAGAAGTTCATAACATAATGTAGATGACACCAGGATTATAGGACGTCCTCTGTAGACTTGACGTGATCAGATAGATGATCTAGGTACAGATTTTTCTCTTAGATGATTCTTTTAGGAAATTCAACAATCGACGTGCATGAGTAGACGTTTGAATAAGAACAAGTCGAGAGTTCAGAATATTTTGGGTATGTCCAACACAAAAATATAGACACTGCACATTATCAATAGTGACATCTGTATTGGATTATGGGAATAAAAAACTTTGGACTGCAGGTGGCGGTAGTAAAAATACAACTCACATAAGAAACAAGTTGTGTAAGTTAACTTCCAAAAAAAATGATAAATGTTGTATCATGGGTGTAAATGGTGAACGTTACATTGTGTAAAGTGATCTCTTAAGCCAGCCGCACGATAGGTCATAAGCCCAATGAACACCCAAAAAAGACTTCCATACCTAATTTCCCATATAAAAATATAAGTATAGCTTCGACTCTACGAGACATCTATAATAATTTATCGAGAGTTCTTTGTGGCACTCCATACTCCTGATAAATTAGTTATTTGTTATTTTAAAATAATGTTTTCCTACGTGACGCATTCTTCTAATATTTGAATTGGAAGCAGTTGTGATTCATATCCCGAGTTCTTCAAAAATATCTTTGGCAAAAGCTTTTTTTCAAATCCGCCGGCCACTTCAACCACATATAAGAGACGATAACACATGTCCGAAATGGATGGTTTGCAGACTTCGTCCTATTCTTGGCCATCTTAATCGCCTCATGGACTTACTTGACCGCTGGCCAACCACGTTTCAGAATGATATATGCTAAGTAGAAGATAGAAAGAACGAATGAACCTAATAAACGTCTAGATTAACAGCTGTATTACTTCGACAAACGTTTTTGGACCGATGGAATTGGATAGATTTTCTTTAAATTTATTTTATTAGTTTTTTTTTCAGAATTCATTTCCTATGATTATTAAAATAGAAAGACTTCGGCGGTTGAGGCATGTGGAGACGAATGGCCGACTAGAAAACACCAAATTAAAAAAAATAAGCTACATTACAAAAACACTAGCAAAGAAGATCACATACATGTTTTATGAACTCGCCGGGAATCGAATTAGGAACTCGTAGGATATTAACTCAATTAACTAAATTATCGTCACACCGTTTCGCAGCAGAGGTAGGCAGAGAATATAAAATGCTAAAATCTTCTGTCCTGATACGTAACTCTTGCCTCGATCCACATTCATATATCTTCTCATGCTAGTTTGTCAAATTTTGAGGCTTCTGACAGAATCATCTTTCATTCTGGAAGTCAGAAGTCCTGGTTTTCCTGGTCGTAACAAGTTTTCCGCGATCGTCCTCGTTCCGCGATTGATAATTTTATAGAACTCCATTGTTCATAAAAATGAAAGATTTTTTATGTTTACGGTAGTATATTTTATTTTCCAAATAATATATAATAAACGATGGTTTTGGTTGTCTAGGTCATTGTCAAATGATAAAACAAAGAAAAGCGTCAAGGGCTTATATAAAAATTTGTTACATTGTTATATATAATTATTACATAGATAACATAGACGATTAAACAATACTGTGCAATACAATGATTAAACAACTATACGGACTCAAAAATGACAATCATATCGACGGACCTACGTGAACTATCGAATCCGCAAAAATTATATTTTCGCTGTAGTATCTTAAACTATTCGTTTAATTTTCATTTATATTTCCTTTTTTAAAACGAAAATTTAACATTTGGAGTAAATTGGAGAGTTTAAGATAGTAAAACGCAAAATTGAATTTTTGCTGATTTGAGAGTACACGTAGGGACCGCTGACATCCACTAAAAATTCATGTTTTTTAATTTTTTACTTTTTTGTACCAATACATAGACAATATTTTTCTCCATAATACAAATTAAAAAAAAGTTTATACTTTTCAGAGAAAAAACTGACGTAAAGCCAGACTTCAAACAGCTCTGCTGTAAAATAATTTTTTTGCAGATGTACTAGTTAACGTAGAGTAAGTCAATATGTTATTATAAAATTAAGAACTCCATCCTAAATTGTATATGAAACTTCAGAAAAGTTAATGTCTACTTTTTTTTATTAGATGTGAGTTATACTTATTTTTGGCCTTGCTTGCTACGTACAAGGGTTATAATGTACCTCAATAGGAGTTCAGGTATTCTGCTCTAGTTACTACCAGCTTTGTTGGAACGGGAGGGATTTGTACGTGGAACTTGGAACTCCTTCGCATTTGCCATTGTGGAGAGGGAACCACGGGAAACCTCTCTGGAGTCGGACCTGAGGGGACCTCTCTTTTGTTTATGCCTACTGCACGCCACTGCTAATCCAGGTCGGCAGACCGGCTTCAGAGTTTGCTCCTGGATTCGAGTGACGCCTCCTGACTGTCCAGAACACAACAACACACGAACACCATAATGTAAGGGATTAAGGGAATCAATTATATTTTAACTGTATATAAATAAGCTATTCAAATCGCTTTATCCACTGCCCGGAGCGTTCATTAAACAACCCAGATGGCTGCACATAATTGCAGCGGCACCAGAAATAGCACCGCACGCCAAACAAAGTTCTCACAGAGGTCGATGGAGAGTTTAACGATTATTCGTAAACGACGGCTGGTGGCCGCGCCGTGGGCGGGGGCGAGTCGGGGTTTGATCGTCCGCTGTGGTCGTGGAAATAGCTTCTCCGAGAAGGGAGTTGGAGGCCGTCAGTCGGGCGCACTTGGTCACGGTTGGAAGTCTTTGAAGTCCGCTGATGGACAGAAAATGGGGTATAACGAGGGATATATATTTTTTTTCATATCAAATTTTATGATCGGTACTACAGTTCTAATAAATAAAACGGCAAGGAGTTTTAGTAAACAAACATTTAAAATTCTTCAGCAATAATAATTTTTCTGAATTTTCAAACCAACATTTAGAGACAGGCTGAGCATCAATAAACTCTAATTCTGATTGTCCTTAGAATAACAATAACGTATTATGGTATCCTAAGACAAAATAAACGGTACATATTTGTGTAGGTACGTATAAAGTTCGGTGATCGGATTTTTACGGACAGGAATTTTGGGGCAAATTAGGTCAGGTTAGTTAAAAGCTTCAAACTTAAAAAAGCGTGCATGAGAAGATGTATGAATGTGGTTGGAGCAAATTGGTGGACCAGGATAAAAGGGTGAGTTGTTTTATCCTCTCTGTTGACTCCTGCGGGGAAACGGCTTAATGGACAGGTAGTTAGTAAGTTTAGATTCATAAAACGTTTAATGAAGATAAATTTCGGAAGCATATTTGGGAATAAAAATTCAGCCTGCATTGAATTTGTGCGAACAAAATTTTTTTCCAATTTATTTTCATAATTGGTCGCCATAAAAAAGTAGTAAATCAATATTTGTTTAAAATTTAATGGTCCAATTTTATAGGCGCCGACTAAATAAAAACACCAAAAATGCTTATTTTGAAAATGATTCATCGGATTTAATTTTAGTTGATTACTAAATTGAACTCAGTAGTCGAACAATCCAAATGTGTACCTTAAATATATTTTTAGTATAATATATATATCAAAAATATTTCCCGAACAATTTATGCCCGAAATAATGGATCACAGATTATTCATATTATAAGAAATGCTTTAAATGTGTGAAACGCGAAGAGATTAATGTAATTATTATTACAGTACAACGCAAAAATTTCAATTTCATAAATAATATGGAAATAAATAATAATTTAATCATATTTTAGATGATGATCACAACAAGCCACACTCAACTCAAACTAAGAATTTGAGTTTCAATTTCAAGAATAGATTGTATTTACTTTTTTCAATAACGAGGGTTAACATCGTTAATTATTAAAAATGCTTATATGGTGTTGTCCCTTTCCATTCCTTTCTGTCCGTAACATAAAATATTTCAGAAATCACAAGAGGAGGGTTTTAGATCTGATTATTTAGACATGTTAATAAATACGAAATCAAATTTAATTCAATTAACAATCAATTAAATCTAACAAATAATCATTTAAATAATGCATTCTTCACTTCTATGCCTTCATCTCTCACCCTTCACTCCCACTATATCTGAGACCACGCCCCCGACTGATAGTATAATTAATTTTATTACATATTTATTTTTTCTGTCCATACGAATAAACATACAGTGCTATTGAAACAGCTCGACGCCATATTAATAGAATTGATTTATAAAAAAGTAATGTTGACTACTCGTATTCATTAATAAACTCATTTCTTATTTCTGAAGTTTTGTGGTTGGACATAATTATTAATTTAAGAAAACTAACAAATTTTGTATAAACGACACTGATTGTTTTTAAACGTCTACCGGTTTCGATACTGTGTCTTCGCCAGGACGGACGTACAACAGCTTCCATAAATTAAATTTGTAAGAGTCAATACACTAACCAATTAAAAGTCAAATAAAATGATAAAAACCTTCCACTTCCATTTAGAGAAAATTACAATTGGAATATCTGCAGGGTTTTTATGATTTTAATTAACTAATTCTAATTTTAATTAATTAGTTTTTTGTGATCGATATAATTTACTGTATGAGTAAATAAATATATAATAATGTGAGTAGCTTGTTGGTCTTGTGGTTAGGACTCTCACCTCGTGATCCAAAGGTCGCGGGTTTGAATCTTACTCCAGACCAGCAAGTTAGTCCTATTTTCACAGCACAAGCGTTTAGTTTAGTTTGAAAATAGTAAGAATATTGATGTGACACGTATTCTGTGCTTGCATCTCTATTACAGAAAAAAAATGATAGATCAACATTTTGTAAAATATAAGTCAGAAATTAGAAAAAAAAGCAAATTTTGATCTAGAATAGCTCCGTAACTATATTAGGTCATGGTTGCTTCAACACAAGTATTGTGGAAAAGTTCTGTTTTACCCTGTATTTTTCTAACTCTGCAAAGACCACCGTGCATACGACCTCCGCCATAGATGTAATCAAAATAAATAAAGTTGTAAAGTATGCCTTAGCCCGGGTATCCAATCACGAATCAAGACATCTAGAATCATCAATAGTTTATGGTGCTTGATCGGCCGAGAGAAATGAAAACTACTAAATCCAAGTACTCTATTACTCTTGAATCCAATAACAAACAATTTGAACTTGATTTACTGAAAGCCAAGCAAGCTAGGCGAGAAAATAAACATTCAGTTGAAAGGAAGAACGGCCTATAATACTTTTATGTAAACCGCTAACGATGGAAAAATGTGATTATTAACTGGGAGTGATAACGATACGAATTTTAAATATTTACATGTAAACAAGGGAGTGATGTTTTGTTTTTATATTTATAAAAATAGCCGAAAAATTGTATTTTAATATAACTATTTGTTGTATATTTTTTCTCACAGATAGTAAACCGCCGAACTTAGAAATATTTTGTTGATAATCATGATGAGATTGCAGGGTTCCCCATAGCTGTATTATAATATATACGTCGGTCATACTCTAACGTAACCATATTATTTAGATTTTTTTCGATAATTTTTTAAACAATTTTTGAAATTTCATGTTCTTTCACAGTAAATGTTGTACGTGTTCTTTTAAAACACAATTGATTTTTTTTTATTTCTTATAAACAATTGAAAAATGATAAAAAAATAAGCCTTATTTTTGACAATTAAATGGATATTTGAAAGCGCCATACCCGATGATGGAAATTTGGTGGCGAGCTGAAAATAGTCGCGTTGATCTTGATATTCCGGACAATAAACTATTACGACTTCATAACTCTCCGTTTGCAAGTTTTTTCTGCTTCAGACATCAGACAAACCAAAAAATATTTGCATTTTAATTAGGATATATGAACCAAAATGATAATAATGATTTAAATACCTACATATTTTTTCGTGTTATAAGTATAACGCATACGTCAACTATTTGTCTTGACTAGATTTATTTCTGAATTTTCAAAAAAAAAAATACAGACTTGGCAGTCAAGTACTCTAAAAGATTTGTGAAAATTTACGTTTACCGAGTTTAATGGCTCGAGAATAAATGTTTGCAAATTCAATGTTACTGAAAAATGTCGCTGTATTTCAAATGACAGATTTATTCATACTAAAAGAATAATGGGAGACTCGAATGCGAAAGAATAAAAAATAGCTATACATCAAATAATTTTTTATGGGTTCAGAGATAAAAAGTACTTTTATTGATAGAAATCCATTTAAATATTTTGGTCGTGGAGTTGTTGTAATCTGAAAAATAACTATTTGCTGGATACATTTATTTGATAGTTAAGTCATCTGTTTTTATTATTACGGTGTGTTTTGTATTTTGTACATAGATTTTCAAATGTGTTTTTCTCCCTGTGATAAAATAATAAAAAAGTCGTGAAACGAATTGTTATTTTTATGTGTCGAGATGGTGAAACAGTAACAATAGCTTATGATTAAATTTTGTAGGACTTTTCGGAAAAATTTAAAACTGGTCTTAGATTTTCACTAGTGATGTTTGTATTCGTTTGGCTGGGCACCGTGTGTCCGAACACACCTACGCACTCTATTATTGGAGATTCCCCTAACATTGAATGAATGGATTTGTTGAGTTCTCAAGTTGTCAATTGTTACTTGTTTCACAGCATAACATGAGCTCTTTCATCTAGTTTCGTTGGGTTATTAATAAGGTTAGATGCTCATTTCATGTAGTTTTGGTTTTGTAATACGTACCTATTGTTCGTTCCATTTTATTTCCGTTGTGTGTAAAAGTGTTAGCTCTTATAAAATAATTTCAAATTACATCTAATAAGCGTGGAAAAAGTGATATTTAGTTTCGACCGCTGGGAATGTACAAATGGATAAAAGAAATGCTGGCTTTTTGAACAAAAATTTGCCGATGGTAAATTTTAATTATTAAATCTCTTAGTGAAAAAAGAACAGTGTTTTATTATTTATTACCTTGTTGAATTATTCGTATTCGCCGAATAGTAGTCTTGATATTCGTATTAGTATTCGTGAAAGTAGTATTCGTTGCATCACTAGTTTTCACGGCCGTTCAGAATCTTCTATGTGTAATTTTGTGTAATGATGATGCGATCCGAAACGTCGGCCAGAGATGTTAGAAATACACGGAAGTATAACCCAGAAAACTAAAACAGAACATTTTTAAACATTCGGGGTTCATAGGTATTCGGGAGAAACGGATTCATGTAGAGAATGTAATATTGAATCTTATCACTAAATCACTACTACGTAGGGCATTTAGAATCTTTGTAGATATAAAAAAACATAAAAAAAACAAACAAAACAAAAAATAATAATTTATGTAGCGAAGGTCTGATACATAAGTCTGAGATGTCAGGTTTGCTGCAACCATAAGGTCAATATTTTTATAATTTTTTTGCGCTTCAACAGGAGGTGACGTCCAATTACATTTGCGAAACACATTACAAAACAGTCAAGCTTGAGTATACATCACATATTTTTATTGTGACCTCACAGGAATCGGACCCGTAACCTTCGGTGTGAGAGAAGCCAGTATCATGCCAACTAGGCTTCGAGGGCTGCGTTTGAAAATTTACATGGAGTCAACCATGTACTTACTTACTTACTAACAGGCTTAGGTACTTACTTGCCCCGTGAGGGTAAGAAGAGAGGATAGAGCGCTACAATAATCTGTCCTGACATACAACTCTCGCCTCATCCACATTCATACATCTTTGCATGCGAACTCGACGGTTGTTGAGGCTTCTAACGGGACCATTTTTCAGTATCTGGTTAATCTAACAGTGCCACGTCTTCCGCGGTCGCCCTCTCGTTCTGGCACAGTCTTGCGTTATATACCTTTCTTACAATTCTTTCTTCATTCATTCGCCCAACATGCCCAAACCTTTTGTAATTCATTATGCTACGATCAGCTTTACATTCATTCCTAATATCTTCATTCTTTACTCTAGCATAAACCAACCATGTAAATTTTATATTGTATTAGATAAATATTATGCTAAAAGCTCATTAAAAACTTATAAGTACAGGTATTAATATACATTTCAATACATTTTAATACTTTTCAAACTACTTACTTACTTTAAACAAAGGATAAATTTGGTGTTTTCCTGAAACGAGGTTCGAGCTCTCGACTATTAGACCAATAGACGAGGGTGTAAACCACTAGACCAACCAGCAACCTTCGTTGTACTAAAGCGCAATATCCTTAAATTAATATATTCACCTGACACATCTGTAATACAAGTTTGACAATTTTTCACAACCCTGTTTCGTACAAAGAAGAAGGCCGACGTAAACCGCGGCTTTTGTATGTAAACAGAGCACTCCATTAGTTTTTTCTATTCATATATATCTGTATAACATAAACACGCGTTTAAAATTGTGCCGCTTTAAATCCGTACCGACGTAATTAGTATCAACAGATCAGCAAGTAAATCGTCGTAATAAAGACGGAAAGTTTATAATTAAATGACGAGAGCTTTTAATTGAATTTTTTAACATTGTCATCTTTTGATATGCTCTACATGGATTCACCAACATGTGGTGGTGCATTCTGTGTGCTGGAATTATGGCAATTAGCATTAATTATTAATAATAACAGATAAAAATCTTTTTTTAAATGATGACTAAATGAAAGTCCTAATGTGGGTTACTTACAACCAAATGAGAAAATGGACTTTATTTTATTTTAATTAAATAGACACATACAGAAAGTAAAATGGTAGTCAACTTTCCAATTAAATGTTAGCAGCATGTAGCTCAAATTAAAAAGAAATGCACATGAGAAATATAAATAATTAAAAAAAAAAAAAAAAACACTCAAAACAGACAATTGGCTGTATTGATGACGTTTTAAGTTTGACAGGTTTAAAATTAATGAATTCAATCAATTAGAAATCTGATTATTCATAAATTGTGAATAACTTAACGTTTGTTTACATTTTAGAGCTTTTCTGATTGATTAAGTTCATTAATTTCAAACCTGTCAAACTTAAACGTTAACTTCTTCTTCAAATGTAGCAAATTTATTTTGTGGTAACATAATTATAATTAATATAAATTAACTTTGTTTATTATTTTTGTTTTCCTGATGAAGTAGCCATTGGCTTTGAAACATGTTGATTTTTTTCAATAAATAAGTGGTTTAAACAAAGTTAATTTATATTAATTAAAACGTTAACAATGCCGGCATACAATGTTATACAATAACTGTCAAAATACAAAAAAATAAATATTGCTATTTTCAGCATAGGGCCGATTATAAGAATGTTGAACGTTGTTCAATTTTTATTTGTTTTTTTAATTTTTTGCAATAAAAAAAACTATTTGAGGACAGATTAACAATAAATACACATTACCATTAAGATTAATATTACGTTTAGTTAGGCAAGGTTATTTTTCTTTAAATTTAATAAGCTTTCTAAGGGTTGTTTTACATTCACATCTCGCCCCATGATACCAAGTCATGGCAGCAGAGTAGTAATAAGCTCACTGTGGGACACTGTATCTGTCAGGCGCGTGCAGTGGGAACATTGAAGCATGACTTTTTTGTAAAAGTATATTTTGGAAAAAAAAATAGAAATCAAATATCTATGCTACAGATTTTTATGATATATCAAAATATGAATACCATGATACAATTGCGATAGAAATATTACGAAATATATGTTGTGTTCAGATTTTTTTTCCAAACAATTGGTTACGTAAAAGTCATACTGCGATGTTCGCACTGCACGCCCCTGGTATCTGTCTGGTGCACAGTTGTCAAAGAATTTAATTTTTTTATAGTATTCGGCAACGAGAGATTCATCGGTGTAACAATATGCATCACTGCATTTTTTTAAAAATAATAAAATTAAAAAAAAAATTAACTTTGACATTCATTCACCAACAATAATTATACGTTAATTAAAATTAATTCATGTTAACTTTCAAACATTTCATGATAATAAAACAAAATTGATAAATACATCAAACGTGAATTCCAAAATTTCTATCGCTAGTAGCCTTTTAGATAAATTACAATGAACCAGTTTTTCTCAACAGCTTTCAAAGTGAGACAATTTGATTTTTAATAACAATACATCCGCAACTTTTTTGTGGCCTCTTTAGCACGTCGTTACTTTGGGTCAAGGGCGATAGATACTGTTAAAACGAACAGTAATATATACTGATCATTTTAACGGAAGTCGGACAGCGACCCGATGGAAACACCGGATATAGATTAAAAATCGAGAGTCTTGTATCAAAAAAGGAAGGAGCACATTTTTATGGCGCGACAATGTTTGCATAAATAAAAAGCTGTCTTTGTTGACGACACTGACAGATGTCGTGCGGTTAAGATATTTAAACATTTTAAACACATTTTTAACTGAGTGGTTCTTCCCTATGTAGGTAATTATCTATGCATTGTAGATGCCCGCTTGATAGAGTGGTGATAAAAAGAATATTTTATTAAATGTGTAAGTATGCGGGTTAATGGATAAGCATACCAATGTAAAGTTCCGTAGGGACAGGCAGAAAATATATTAATTTGTTTCTTGAAATACAAAAATACACAGCCTTGCTATTAATACGTTTCAAAACAGGCAAATTTTAAGATGTTAAACAATTTTCATTCAAATTTAAAATATTTATACAAATTTTGAATGTATTTTCTATTTATTAAAATTTATTTTATTTTTTATTATTATATTTCCCAAAATTATTTATAGTATTATTTATAGTAATTATTTTTAGTAATTTATAAAAAAATATGTACCGTCAGGTAATAAATAAATAAATATTGTCATGAGACTCGAAAATCGAAAAGAATTGCACTTCAACGAAGGTTTCAAAACAATCTGGAAACCGGTAGAATACAAAAGAAGATTCGAGAAAGAACGTTCCCTAAATAAACGGAGTACTAGAATTAGTCGAGTCGTATTTTTTCATAGACACGGGCGACAATATAGCGAACTGTAAATCTGTGCGATAGACAAAGATGTGCAAAGCATTACACGAGACGAATGGAATTTTCTAGCGAACAAGGTTTTGTCTTGAGAATACTTTATGTGGGTATCGGTTCTACTCAATTGTTACCCTAATGATATTGATCATCGGCATCGATTACACCATCAATTATACTTCTAACAATTAAATATCAGCTACTGATAACCGTTACAGTCGAACACCTATCACACAATCAGTCACAATAACGGTTATCATCATTAGTTGATAGACAAGGTGTCTTTCGACTAGGTGACATTCACGACAAATACAATTCTTCCACAAAGACCATTACGTCACTGCAAATTATTGTAGTGATTCATGAAGACCACGTGATGATGGTCCTTCCCGCGGTTATTTAAATGCCCGGGAACCAATAAAATACGGAAACCGAGTGGAAAGTGACAAAAACATACCAATTAATGTATATTATAGATATCTCACAGAGATGAAACTGTATTTCTTATGGAAAAGTAGGTATAGAAGTCATTTGGGTGTACATAGGACTTATGACCTATCTTATGGTTGGCTTAAGTGATCACTTTACACAATGTAACATTCGCCATTTCCACCCATGATAGAATATACCATGCTTATTCATTTTTTGGAAGTTGTTTATATGTTCAATTTGCTTGGAAAGC